>OZ023162.1:30835144-30997644 GCA_963678695.2 Diplodus puntazzo
TATAAATGTGTTTCAAGAAATTCAAAGACAGGAAGTAGGAAATGTTCTGAATTCTGTGCAGGTTGCTGTGGAATAACCCCTTATACGTATGTGCATATTGACATTTCACGTTCCTGCATGGCATCAAAGAGCTCTATATTAGCAGTCTTTGCTCTTTAGTTCTTAATCATTTTCTGTAAAAGAGCAATCAGACCACCATGGGACACTGAAACATATGATGTCTGTGTGGAATCTGACCAAAATGTCTCATTTGGAGAACTTATTATCAGGGGTTGGTCCAGCCACGCAGACAGTTTTGGGATTTTCATGACAATTTAAGATATCTGACTCTGATATATCCACCTCCACCCTAATACAATGCAGATGAAAATAATTTTATTCATGGTGCTTACACCATTGACAAAACTATATTTAAAAACCCCTAACTAAAACTTCTCTGTTCAGGATAAGTGTCCTTATTATTGTCAATAATACATAGAATACACAGTCATGTGTTTTTGTAGGGACTGTTTCTTTGATGGAAGTTTGTTCCAAAGAAAAGGGATGACAGGGAGGTGAAGATCTTTAAATGTGGGCAAATCTGCGTGGCTGAATACCATTATGTTCCTGAAAATAGGGTGAACCAACCCTTTAAGATCTTCCAATATACCAAGTATTGATATTGAATGGTTGTTTAATGAACAAGCAATAAAACAAACTGTATCTATCCATCATACTGTAACCAAATTGATAACACTGACCCAGCCAAGTCTGTTTTTAAATAAAACTACCATCAAAGACACTCTCTGTCTTACAGCCGACTCAGGGACATTTCCTATATGTTACAAGTGCTGTGCTATTAGATTAGCCTCGAGAGACTGAAGCCTATCTGTCTTTATGAATGGATGGAGGAACCAACAAGTCCATCACATTCCCGGTGGATGATGTCTTCACCACAGCTCAAGGCACAGCAAAAACTGTGTGTGTGTGTGTATCACGGGTTTATTTTGATGTAATGTGATCAGTAATGAATTTTGTGTTGCATGAAGGGGGGGCTGATGGCGGTCAAGATGCAATGCAGGGGGGGGGGCGACTGACTACTGGTGTCCGGGAGTCTCCAACATGTAATCTAATGAAGAAACACAGAGAGAGAGGGTGGCGGTGGTGGTGGTATGGGCAGTAAAAAAGAGTGATGAGGAGAGAGAGAGAAAGAGAGAGAAAGAGAGGCTACAAATGAGGTTAAGTCCTCACAGAGAAAGAGAAAGACAGAGGGGGACTGGACTGGATAGAGCTGGGGATGGTTGGGGGGGGTGATAGTCGATGCTAAATCCATTAGGGCCTAGTGACCCCCCACTCTACCCCTACCCCAACACCCTCCCCACCACACCCCACCCCTGTGGTTGCCTCTGTGGAGCTCCCCTCCCCTTGCCCCCCCACCCCAACACACACACACACACGCACATTTAAATCAAAGGAACTCTTGTTCACTTAAGGAGGGGGGAAAGAGAAAGAGAGAGCACTGCCGCTTCCTAAACGAGTTAACCATTTGGACTGTCAGGGCCAACGGCATGTCTGCTGCACACACACACACACACACACACACACACACAATGAAGCATACACACACACAGGCAGGAAGCCTCAAAGTAAAGCAAAGTATGCACAGACATGCCAAAACCGAACACACACACACACACACACACACACACACACACACACACACACACACACACACACACACACACACACACACACACACACACACACACACACACACACACACACACACACACACACACACACACACACACACACACACAGAGCAAGAGAGAGATAACCAGAGCATCTTTTCTAGTGGAGGGCTAATCCATCACTGGACCTTGAACTGGCAGCACTGTATGCTGGTTAATGCCACAGTGAGGAAGTAAGGCTACCTAACGAGACACATAGCTGCACTGGACACATTTATAATGGGCTTTATAACCAAAAAACAGTGACCCACATCACCAATGATGAGTGTAGTCTGTGTGCGGAAGGTTCAGGACACGCTCTGCTACAAGATCTACTCGTGTTACATGTAAGGTTACCATACTCAGATGTATAAAGCATCTGATGGAATTACATTGCATTACAGTAGATGTAAAGCCACATCTTCAAGTCATTTCCATAACATTCATACTTACAGACATTATTAAGGCTGTACATTTTTTTCCAAGTCTGGTTTCTGAATTCTGTCCTTAGCAACAATAATTGACGTACTCTCAGGCAAGAGAAGAGAATGTGTTTTATGGATGGTAAGACTGCAACAACAGTGTGCAAAGATAGGTAGACTCTGTGGATTCATCTCTTCTGAAATGTTTTGATGCATTTGTTGCTTCAGACTAAAATACATTTTCCATAAGACTTTGATGCAACAACAAAGAAATCTTCTCATCTGAGCAATTTAGCCTCCTTTTTGATTCACTGGCCAGTTTTAAAAACAGCGCAGTAAAATTACCAATACCAGCTGTGATTCAAAACAGAGCAGGAACATCTCTTCATTCCATTTGGATTGTGAAAAATTTGAACTATTTTTGAGATGTTTCCTCCAGTAGCTTTCAGTGGGAAAAATAAACTAAGAATTGGAGCACAGAAGTTTCAGGTAAGTGGACATGTGTTTATGCATGCGTGCATGTCTATGTATATTTGTGGAATGTATTTGTGCATTGTTCATTCTCCACTAACCTGTAGCAGATCCTACTATATCCCTGGATGGCGACTCAGACATTGCATCGGCGAGTCTCTCCCGGAGGCCTTCGTCAGTGGCGTCTGCTGAGCCAACGTTGTGTCCGCGGCACGCCAAAGCTTTCAGGCCAGCTACCACATACTTCCAGCAGGGTCACGCCACGCCCGTCAAATGCACCTATAAAGCAAACACAGAGTTTTTGTTACAAAATGGATTGAGGGATGCATAATATTACTTAAACATAATTTCTATTATGATATGAAATGAACAAAGCAATAAGAGCAACTTTGAGTAAATGCAAACTCCTATTTTGTATGAAGTGTACGTAAGAAATATTCCACAGGCAAGCACACTCTTACAGTGTTGGTTATATGTTATTCACACTGGAGATGTAGATAAGCTGTACTAACTCTCTTCTGAGCTCCCTGCATCAGCACAACATATCATACAATACACTTCAGGACATCAACCTAATGATGTACCAATTTTAATGTATTTTTACTGGATGCCAAATATCTAATTGTCACGCAGTTTTAAAATGCTAATCGATCATTAGAAAACCCTGTGCAATTATGCCACTACATCTGGAGGTTGATGTACTGATTAAAGAAACTGACAGGCTGGACACAGGATGCGTGTGGGTTCTATTTTAGACTCAAAATGGCCAGATACAAAAAACAAACTCCTCAGTTGTTCTGAGTCCTACATGGACTTTTCCATGTGGGAAATTGCTAAGAAATGGAAGGTCCCATCCAACAATGTGTACTACTCACTTCAAAGAACAGGTACACAACTGAGCAAGAGGAAAAGCAATCAGAGTCCCTAGTTTGAGAAACAGAGGCCTAACAGGTCATCAGCAGTAAAGGGGCAACTCCAGGATGCTGGCCTTCTATGCAGAACAGCACAGGAAGAGCCATATCTTAGATTGGCTACAAAAGAACACAAACATTGGAAATGTTTAGAAATACTAGAAAAAGTGTTGCGGACAGATACAACCTAGGTTTGAGATGTTTGGATTACACAGACCATTTATGAGATACATAACAAATGAAAAGATGCTGAAGGAGTGCTTGGCACTTTTGTTGGGTGATCCCATACTTTTGAGCGTTAGTGTATGTGTGTATGTATGCCAAATTATATTTATATATTCTCAATGACTGCTGGCTGAGTAAGCAGTAGCAGTCATCTGTGCTAGTGTACAACATTAATAAAGAGGTCATTAGTATGATTAAAGGGATCTTGTGTGATGTCAACATGGAGAAAACATAATGCTAAGAGGACATTCAGAAAATTCAACCATTCCAAATATGTAAAAAATATGTTATGTTATAATAAAATTGTACATTTGCAGAAAATGCAAAGATTTAAGTCTTAAATGTTTTGTTGTGTAACCATCATATCTGTGACAGTAACTGTCACAGAGCAGCTGACATGGTAATATACTGATCTGCTGATACCGTATTTTCACAGCAGCTTCACTGGAAGTTGAACTCCATTTTCAACTGTGTTGTGTACATTTGGTTGAACTTGTTTTGCCTACAAAGTGAATTTCACTGGCTTGTCTTTTTTAGTAATAAATGCAGTGTATCTTCATTTACACCACATCATAACATAAATGAATATACTACACACCAGTTCCAAGAAGTACACTGGACCAGCTGGTTTAAAGTCACTAACACACACATGAACACAAACAACTTGTGAGCACAACATAATCTTCATGCCTGTCAAATCAAATCCACACAGACCTGCACTGCACCTTAATCTTTACCCCTGTCTGTCTGCTGTAATTTCTGCAATCACAGAGATCTTGCTTGTTGGAGCCAGAGAGTCTGCAACCTGTGATGCGCGTGTTTGTATTTGTGTATTTGTGTGTGTGTGTGTATGTGTGTGTGTGTTTGTGACAAGCCAGCCAGGCAGGCATGCACTCACTGAAACAACTGATTTATTCTATTAATGTGTTCATTTGACTTGAGGTGATAGAGGCTGAAAGGGATGATTTCATTGTGATGTTAGTTAAATGCGTCTTTGACTTAGCACTCTGGTAAACAAATAACAAAAACATGACCTAACTGCTTCACTTTCTCATCATCATTATCAATTTAATTCTCCATATCCAACAAATATTATTCCCATCTTGTCAAATATGGCAGCAGCCTTAGCAGCAATAGCGAATAGAGGAGTATAGTAGCTTTAGCATCAAACATAGAAACATAGGGCAGCTGACAAGGCTGCTGTATTTGACACACCGGGAGTGAGAATGTGCTGGCATATCAGCATCTTTCTCCTCATCAACACAAATGTTGTGTTGTGATGTTTGTGAGACACAGAAAATGATTTAGTCAAACAAGCAAACAATGTCCATGATACAATTTTAACTACAATTGTCCTACAGTTCTCCAACCCTGCACATGAGGGGCATCAAGTCTTGGAGAAACAAATGGAGACATTCTCAGTCAGGTGTTACTGGGACTTATTTAGCCTAGCTTAGCAGAGGAAGGGGAAACTGCTAGCCTAGCTCCCTAAAATAATAATATGGCTTCCAACAACTCCATGGCTGTCTGACTTACATGTGTACAAACAGAAATGTAAAAGGAGCCATTGTGGCTATAGCAGTAATGCCCTGAAGAAATGTGTCGAGGTCCAGTCCTCTTATTAGTGTTGTCATGTGTGGGTAGTTGGCTGGTAATCTATGAAATATCAGGTTAGCTATGTTGCTAATGCTGTTTAACTATGCTCACTGAGTCCACCTTACAACATCTGCTGTAGACAGAGAGGCTCTGCCCAGCAACGCTTTCCAGCTCTGTGGGATCCCGAGGTCGTTCCAAGGCCAGGGGGGATACATGATTAATCCCTCCAGTGAGTTTCTGGGTCTACCCTGGGGTCTGCTCAAAGTTGGCTGTGAAAAGGAAACCTCCAAAGGAAGGCGCCCAGAAGAAATCCTAGTCAGATGCCCAAACCACCTCAGACGGCTCCTTTCAACGCGAAGGTGCCGTGGCTCTACCCCAAGCTAATTGACAACTGCCCACAGCATTTTTAGAATCATCAAACTTGTATAACAAAAACTTGAAAGGACTTCTATTAGACACTTTTGTCAGGTTCTTTCTCTATCTTAGTCAAATGGCCTGACCCAGGACTGTCGCTCTTGTGGTCTTGTGGGTATCAGCAAAACTCCAGTTAGAAGGCAGACAGGTTGACGTCAAAGGAAAAAGTGAGGACAGAAGGGATAGAAAACATCCTCTTTTCCTGGAAAGAGCAGCATCTGTGTGCACAATCTGTGTCTGTGTGTGTATCTCTGTGCATTTTGGAGGTCCACGAAACATAAAAGGACACACATTGATTGGTAAAATGAAGGTTGAGGAAGTTTCTGGCTTGACCAAAACATCAAAGATAAATATAATCTATTTATCTATTCATCTATTTGTTTGACAATGTCACAATTTGTTACATTCAATTAATGGTGCTGGAGAAAATACATTTCATATCACATTATTGCATACATTATCAAATGTCACAAAGGCCGAGCAGAATGTGCTTCATTCCTATCATCGTACAACTGTACACAGACACACTAGCACTTGTGTGGATAGCTTTGAAAAGGTCGATTCGATGAAATTTTAAAATATGTAAGCATGTAATACTTTGCCAAATGGTCAGCTGGAGGTTTAAGCATGTTTATAAGCAATGAGCCACACTTCACTCTGTAACACTAAGCTGTTGTGTCCAGATGGGCCCTTTACAGCTACACAATTTCAATTCAGCCTTCACAAGGGCACATATACCCACACATCCCAGTTATTCAGCATTCAATCAAATACTGCGCAGGACATCATAACGTCATATCACCTCTCAGGCAAAACACAAGGTTGGTTTGTGACACACACACACACACACACACACACACTCTATACACACTATACACACATACACCACACACCTAACAGGCTCTCATGGCCGGCTTTGATGGAAGGCCTGCTGGCACTAAAGGGGAATCCTTTGAAAAATCAATCCAGCACACACACTGCTGGCTTCTGAAGTGCAGCAAAGTTATCAAGAAGCTAAGCCACTGTGTTTGAGAGAGTGCGTGTGTGTGTTTGTATGCTTTGGAGGTCGGTCAGTGTTATCACAGTAGGGAGCATGGAGGCCCGTGCAGCTTCTCGCCCCAGCATTAGCACCTGTCACTGGCCTGCAGCAGAGCTGAGATTGTCCAGGCCTCAGGGCATACACACACACACACACACACACACACACACACACACACACACACACACACACACACACACACACACACACACACACACACACACACACACACACACACACACACACACACACACACACGTAGCCTCATACACACACGTACATACACGTACACACACAGTAGTCTGCTCCCTGATAGCCAGTGAGCCAGGCAGATCAAAGGTTTTGACAGTGGTGGCTTTTCTGGATGATAACAGCGAAGCTGAAGGTTAGGAAGAGCTTTAGGTTTATCAGACCAGGCTTTTACCAATATGGGTATTTGAAGGCTGATACTGATAGCTGTGGACTGAAACTGCCCATGTTTTTGAGAGGTGCGGATTCAACTGTATGGTCATTTTTAAGGACGTACTTTGTGGTGCTTTTATCTTGTCCCTTCCACTTATATCAATGAGGATAGACAAAAACAGAAACACCTCATACTATAATACAGTTAAATAGAGTAAAACAGTTCAGTACAGTACACTGCTGCCATTTTCTAGGCATTAATATTTATGTTTGATCCTTCTCTTTATTTGATACTGATCTTGAGCTCATTGGCAGGCTTAGAAGTTTACTTTTACAATTCTTGTTTAGGTTCCGTTTTCTCCTTTTATACACATATTAAGGCCTAAGAAAAGTCAGTTTTTTCGAACGTGTTTTCACAGTGACACAAAAACTTTTATCCATCATGATTGTTCGCATTTCTTTCACAGCAGACAAAAAGCCTTTAGAGGGTTGCTCATCACTATTCAGAACCTTTAAAGGAAAGAAAAGTGTGACAAAACAAACTATTGACCATGATCTTGTCTAACTATCTACTGATCCAGGTACAATTTGGATGAATGAAGTGACGTGATGAGCCAGTATGTTCTTTTTCTTGTTCAATAAGTAAGAGGACCACAAATGCATCTTCATAATAATGACTGAACTTTTAAATTTAGGTGAACATATCTTTCAATGTGTTTCTGCACAGATTAAGTACTGTACATATTCTCCACCATCTCTTTCACTGAAATCACACTGGTGTGATGGAGCATGTGTCTCTCCCTGGCATCCAAATGTGTTTACTGACTTTAAATTTTTAATTTCTCCCTGTAAATCTTTGGAAATGTGAGGATGTGATGTTGGCAGGATGATGGAGAATCAGAACACACGCCCTAGATTGTTTTTTTCCCCCTCCATCATGTTAAAACCCGACGGGATTAAAAGCCACTCTCCACCCAGCTGCTAGTCCCCACATACTGGCCCTACTTATCCCTCCAGCCAGTGCTACTTTCCTTAAAGATTTAATCACACTGCAGCGGGATGTGTGTGTGTGTATGTGTGTGTACCTTTGCAACAGGGGCTTAGGATAGCACAGTTGGACATAAACACACACCACAAAGGCACATCACAATCGCCTCTCAAACTCACACATACTAGTATCGATGCTTTACCAGAACACTGTGGTCATTGAATTTGTTCATGTTCAAAAGTTCCAGACAAAACTCTGCAGAAATTTTCTTTTCAGCAAAATTTGAGTCATAAAATAAACTTCATGCCATAATTAATCTTCTGTTCACCATACCATCATTATGATAAGGCATCAATCCACTGTGAGGTTCAACAGCATTTGCATATTTTGGCATGATAACTTTGTCAGGTCAGTAGTTGTTGAAGAAATGCTTTTACTTCAAGAGCTGCTGCTGGGTATTCATCCTAGAAGACACTGTCTAGGTAAGTAGCTCAGCTATAACCTCATGTCAATCTGACAAATCGCTGCCAGATCGGCTATCATTTCTGACAATTTCTAATCCTTTAATAATGTAATATTTATTGTAGGCATAAAATATGATATCTCTGATTCTCCCTCATTAATACTGAAAAAAAAACAACTGTTAATCCAGCAATGTTGTGTGCAATGCTAAATCAGTGGAATACTTTCTGGGCGAATCCAAATTTGATTTTAAGGGCAAGCCTCAGTAAAACATAGAGAGACAGAGATTCAGGGTAAAAACACAAAAAATGTTCATGCACAAGACCCATTGAACATTGGAGTTGCTCATTAGGGCCCAACTGGACCAACACTGAACATTTGATTCAGTGTATTTCCTTAATTTTTACCAATGGTTGACTAAATTTCCTTTTTTCCTCTTGGTAAAATAACCTTTTATGCAATCCAGCATACTCTCAACCCAATGTGAGCTGGTGGCCGCGGTGCACTATTATGTAATGGCTGTACAATGTCTCTAAGAAATGGTACACCAGGCAACTTTAACCGTACAGCTTGTTTAGAAATAGACTAGCCCTCTAAAGAACAAAATCATGTCCACAATAAGTTCACACTGCCAATACACACACACACACACACACACACACACACACTCACACTCACACACACTCACACTCACACTCACACTCACACACACACACACACACACAGGTGCAGGTGAGGCTATAATGCTCTGAGGCCTCATGCCACTGTTTCTGGGTTACCTATGCAGTGAAGACTCTAATGTCTGGTTAATGCTAATTCAATTAGGCTTTAGTGCGAGGGGCCTGATCGAACTAATTCCTTTATTATGGGTGCCATATAATATTTAATGGTGCGTGTATGTGTGTGTGAAAGAGAGTGTACCTGAGTGGTGTTACTGGGAAGTCAAGCATTGGGAAAACAGGAACAGTCTGTTACTAACAAACAGATCGTAAATCAGTTGGTAGGTCAGGTGGGAACTACTATTATGAGTTTATTAGGCACACCTCTAAAATCTGTGGTCCAATAAAAAAACAGCTTTGCAACAAACCCTGTATTTGTGAGAGGATAATACTTATGATGTTTGGTGTTTAAGTTAGGACTGCATCAGAGAGACATTAACACAACTCTACCTCACCTTTATGATTTGTTATTTGATGAAAGACAGAGGTAAAAGTGATGACCATAATTACAAGTTGGTGACAAACAGATGCTACCTTGAAACTCATGAATAATCCATTACTTCGTCTTCTCCAGGCAGCCATGACAGAGAAAGTTTGAGAACTACTGTGTTAAAGGCCTGTGGAGTTTTTCTCCACTTTTAGGGCAATGGAGTGATGTTGAGTGGGTCCCTTCTTTATTGCAAGTGTGATTTACATCCTACTGCTGGTTATTCAGCTGACTGATAGTTGTTAGAGGTAATGCCGGAAAGAGCACTGCACCACCAAAGACAGTGAAGTAGAAGGCTGGTAGATGGATGGAAGGAAATGCAGACAAACACTGAATGTAAACTAAAACTGTGTTTATAAGAAAACTCCACAGGGTATGTGTTAAATCAGGGGAAATATTGTGGTTTTATTTTAACTTTGACCAAATTAGCATATTCTAGGGCTGCATGATACATCGCTACAGCATGCAACTTGTGATGTGTGCATGAGCAATACTAACATCACAGGTCATGTCAAGAAACGCAAATGAACTCAAACAAGTCATGCTCCAAATTTTTTACGCTTGGACGTCTTCAACAACTAATCTACAAGAGAAGTCCGAAATAACTTAATTTACTCCGCTAAAACAGTTTTTGAATACACAGAGCTGTTTATCAAGAGGACTGAACTCTGGGACAAGTCTTTCACACGTACACACTCACAGCCACACCAATACTGAATTGGGTTGTGGCCTTTTTGTTTTTACAGCTATTTTTTGGAGATGTATATTTCATTGTTGCTTGCTATTTCCTGTATTGATTTTGGTTTGACTGAGCCATTTTCTTTCAACTGTATAATATCTTATGATTTTATAAGTCCTATATTTGTTCATATTGCTTACAGGATATATCTCAGCAAAGATGTTTTTTTCACTAGTGTATGACTCGAGTATGTTCTCTATCGGCTTTGAGCAATTCATTTGAATCATGTCCTTAAATAATAAAAATGTTAAATTTTAGCTTAGTAGCCAAGAGTTTGTAATAAAAAAGTGAACAGCAAATATTTTGCAGGTATGTTCAGAATATGGATGTTGTGTGTTGCTGTGAACAATGGCCAATACAAATGTGTTCATGTTATGTTGATGATCTGAGTGGCATCTTTCATGTTTTTTTTTTTTTTTTACCAAGTGTATTTGCTACTTTAGATGAAATCTATAGACACAGGATTGGACCCAAACACTTTAACCAATTCATGCATGGTGTCCACTACAGTGGACAGATATTTAAAACCATTTTTAACCATTTAGGTAGGAGTATCATGTCCCAACCACCAGGTGGTAGATCCCCAAAGCCTTGCCCACGATTACAGTTGATTATTATCTTCAAATTGCTGTGTCATTTTAAGAAATAGAACATACTAAATACATTCAAATTGGCAGATGGAAGACGAGATGCACCAAGTACCTCAGGAATTACTGTCAAAACCTCCTTTCTCCCAAATCAGACAGGTGAAAAAACTAAAACTTTTCTGAAAAAAACATCCGACATCTCCTCTTTTTTTTAAAATTTGGATTTAAACTACATTTGAATAATATTATTAAAAAGCAATATTAAATAGTATTCAGAATTCAACTAAATATAGGTGCATTTTATCTAAATACAGGCCCTATAGGCAGAATATAACCTAGGTGCATTAAGACCACTGGAGTGGACATATGTATTTTCAGTCACTGAAAAAATTAGCATAAGAAAACTAATACCAAAATGTGGTTAAAAGTAATTCTGACATCTCAAAAAATATTGTTTTTACCTACAATAAAAGGATTTAGTTTTTGCTGAATCACTTTTTGTACGGCTGATGCATGGAGTCTGCTGCAGTGGACATTTAAGTGCATCCTTTACAATAACATACCAGATAAAAACATTGCAAAATATGATTTTGTGATTTATCTATTTTCCTTTAGTCTTATTTCATGCAGCTGTGGACATGGAGAACCTCCATCATATCAATGTTAGATGGCATTGGAAGGTCAGTGTATGCTTTGTACATCCGTCTAATGCTCTACTGTACGTACAATATATCCCAGGATGGTGCTAATGCAAAGCATTCATTCATTCATACTCTACCACAATGAGACAATTCACATGTTATATAGATAACTTCACAAAAACACACTTTAATAGACTTCCACTTGCACACACACTTCTGTGCCTGTGCTGTGAACCCATACTGACATCCCTTCAGGCTGTGTGTGTCTCTATGTGTGTATCAGAGAGACAGAGAGCGAGAGAGAGTGTCTCTGATATCCTAAGGGAAACACTGAGAGTGCTAGCTAGCTGGCGGAGTAGGTTTGTGGTTCAGTGTTAGTGTTAATGGAGATGTAAGCTCACAGGATTAGCACCCATAGGTAGGTATGTGTGTATGTGTGTGTGTTCTTGACAGGCGGGGCCTTTCTTTCATTACATTAAGGCCAGTGCTTCTAAATCATTTACTCCCTTTGCAGTCTCAGTGGTGTCGGCTAAGTGTTAGTAATCCCCATCAATACCAGAGTCTGCCTCAGGGCACTTTACTCACTACCACACACACACTAACACATGCACACGTATATACACTCACACACCAAAACATATGGCATTCAGATATGAAGACGCATTAACCTGTACACAGTTAATTGCAGTCTGCAGACTACCCTGACACACGCACGCACGCACGCACGCACGCACGCACGCACGCACGCACGCACGCACGCACACACACACTTACCGCCCACTAAGCTAATTCAAGGCATGTCAAATTAGACAGCACTATTAAGCTTAATACTTTAACAGCAAGCTATGGCTTGTATGTGTCTGTCTCAGCACCATGTCATCCCACATTCATATAGACAGACACACACACAGACACACTCTCACATATGCACACAAACAATGGTTTCCTTGAAGCCTCAGCCTAACCTTAATATTTATGTTCAAACCCTAAACTCCGAAATGGACTGCCATGTATTCCTAGACTAAAGTGCAGTTTTCTCACATCCACCAACTTTTCTGAAGTTACTGTTAGCCATATGATCGAGCAATGTTGATGCTGTCACTCATCAGACACTGAGATGAAATATGGCATAATAATAAAAATAACTAACAAAATAATACAAAACAATAGAATGATAGTTCTAAAAATAGTAAAAAAAAAAAAAAGCTGATTTACTGTGGTTGCGTTAACATGCTTTAAAGGGTTCAACATGTACTCATAGAGCTAAAGTTACATCCAGTACCTACTGTTTTCCTTGCTAATGCCTACATTGCTGACAAAAATGAGGCTGTAAAATATAAATTCACATGATGGACAAGCCCCATGGCTATGCTGACTATTGTACTAGATACATTTCCTTTCTTTCTGTCATGGATTTTTTTGAAAAAAAAAAAAAAATCATGATGAAATTTCTATAAAATGAGACCTGGCAAAACCCTATAGCTATAATCCAAATACTTTTGGATCTAGCCTGCTTCCAACAGATCCATAAAGAAGAGGTTTTTTACTTTCCTGTGGAATAACATGTCTGGCCTGCACAGAGCCCTGACCTCAGACTTATTCAACATAATTTAGAATTAACCGGAACACTGGACTGCAAGCCAGACCTTACTGCCCAACATCAGTGTTGGTCCTCACTAATGCTCATGTGGCTAGTGGAAAGCAGCAAATGAACGCCCATGTCTGGGAACAATATTCCTCAAGAATAGTGTGTATAGATTCTTCAGTTGAAAATATAAACCTTTAAAACTCTTAGAAAACATTAACATCAGCAGTGAAGATTTCTGCACTTACAATGTATTAAGATGGTTGTAGAATAATTAGGGCATGACAATGGCAAGGCTGTTGTATATATGAAACGTGCATATGTGTCCTATTTGCATTCATTACAGTATATAGCCACAGAGTGATACTTGTGCCATATGCTTGCGTGCCACGACCCAGTGCTGATGGTGCAGCACATACATCCTCATGTTTGCACACACAGATCAGGTAAACACACATGGGCTGTGTGTGTCTGCATGTGTTTTCTTGGGGGCTGATTATGATGGTTTGTTAGATCAAGTGGTGTGCAAACATGCAGTGATGTGGGCACCTGAGAGAAGACGAATCCTGAGAGGGCTTGCACGAACATACACAACAACACATCAAACTATATACAACCAGATTTTAAGCACAACGTTAACGATAGTCAAAAAGTAATAATATGTCATAATATGTGAACAGTCTGTTTTATTTTGAGCAGTCTGCTTCATATTGGAGGTTGCATGTATACATTATATATATATATTTTTTCGACCATAAAGCCATTCACAAGCAAAATTGACGCTTGAGGAATTGGTAGAGCATCATAATCTGAAGTGTAAGGCCACTGACCAAGCTGCTGCATTTGATAAGCTGGGAGAGAGAGGGGTTATCTGGTCAAACAAGATCTCAGACGAAGACTTTTCTCATACTGACAGCAGCAACAGTGTGATCAAACAGTTCAAGCATCAACTATCAACATCAGCACTTCAAATGCAACATTCTAATCATTTATCAGAGTCGTACTCAGGAATTTGCATGAATATGGTTTTTACCTGGATAAAGGACACCTGGTTGGCCAGAGAAGACCTGGTACAGGAAAATAAAAGGTGTTTGGAAGGCAATCAATTCTGTTTGGTTTAAATATTTGGCCTCCCAAAACAGAACAAATGGCAAGCAATGGTAAGTCTACCACAATAAAGAGGGAAATAAAGAGAATAGAAGGCAGTAAGTACAACTGATGCAAACGATTCGAGATGGTTTTGCATTTAAAAAAAAGTTCAGGGTGTGGAGGAAGACTGTCACTCATTCAAGCTGACTGCAAATTTACACAGTAGCAGAAGGTAAAGTAATTCAATATGCTGATTAGGGCTGACCTCCAATAGTCGACTATTCGACGATTTGATTCAGAGAGGTCTCATTCGACTATGAACCTCGTAGTCAAATGGTCCGAAAATGTTGTTATGTAAACAAGACCGTACCATTCTGACTATATGGGAGTGCCCACGGCTGCTGAGCATAAATTGTTACATAGAATGTCTTTTTTTCGTTATATAAAAGCCTATTTTGATACAAAATCTGTCTACTTTCTGTTAATAAAGAGTTCAAAATGATGTGCGTTTAAATGGTAGTCTTAGCTTCTTACTACGTATTAATAAATCACCCACTGCAGTTGCACGATCCAAATGAGTGGAGGTGAGCAGCACACTACAGGACCGTTAGCATTTACGGATTCATTGGCTCACAATGGCCACTAAGGCCCCGTCTTCCTTGTCATCGTTTTAAGAATATTTGCGTCCACACGGATCCACTGAAAACGACCGAAAACGCTTGACATTCACCAAAAACGGAGAAGAACACACGGACCATGCGCAGAAAGCTTGCGCGCTGTAAACAGACAGTAGACGGAGAAACCGAACACAACAAGAAGAAGAAGATGAATATGGCGAGTGCAAGGAAACCAGAATCATTTGTGTGGACCGTTAATGAGGTCGAACTGCTGCTGCGACTCACACTCAACTACAAGGCAAGTAAGTTGCAAGAAAGCTCAATATCTTCTGCGGCACGAACACAAGCATGAAGTCCGCCGTTGTTGTTGTTGTTGTTGTTGTTGTTATGAGACGTCGCGGAGTTCAGAGGTCAGAGGTAAGAGGTCGAGGGGTGGGGCGATGGCGTCATCGTTTCGGAAAGTATGCGGATTCGCCGTCCACACGACAACGAGGAGGGCTGCGTTTTCGGATTTCTCCACCCTGAGACCCGTTTTCAAAAAAGTACGTTTTCAGGTGCTGCGTTTTCAGGATCCGTGTGGTCGGCCAAAACGATGAAAAAAAAAAAAAGGTTTGACGATCAGTCGACTACGGCAAAATCTGACGAATCAGATTCGACTATAAAAATCCTTAGTCGAAAACAGCCCTAATGCTGATAGAAAACAGCTGACAGTTATAAGGCAATTTACTGTATCAACATGCTTTTTTTTTTACAATGGCACTTATACAATAAAACCCACGGTAGTTCTTCTTAGCCATTTTAGATCAAATCAGCAGACAGCCTGTTACGCTGGCATGTATTGTCCCTTGCTCTAGATGTCTTTTGATGGTGCTGCTACACCAATGAATGTCACAGGAAAAGAGGGTGTGGAGGTGAAAAGAAAAGGGAAATTAAAGTTGCTTTGGAAAAGACCTCTGCCTGGTCCTGTTGTTGGCTTCCAGAGGGCATTAATAAGGAGCTGAAGGGGACCCTGATTGCAAAAGGGCCATAGATTTAACACTAAGCAGACCCCTGAAAGGGTGTGTTTGCTGACAAATGAGAAGGCATGCTCCGACAGCCTTTATGTATGAACTATATTTGTACTTGAACTGTATATGACGTATGCATGTCCCTGAAGAGTGTAGTGTGTTTTTGCTCACTTGAAGTTGAATTCTTTTCAGGTAAAAGTATGCATATTTGGTAGGTTCCACACTGCCTCACACAGCACACCTTTGCGTTCTAACCACAGTTTGAGAATCACATGAACGTATGTCTATGGGTAGCTGGGTCTGGTGTGCAGAGAAATTAAAAGGGGGCTGCAGGCTGACATCTGACTGAAAAACTAAGCAGTGGCTTCAGTTCTTTAAAGCTACGAAATAGATGGAGATATCTGTCATTTGCTTGATATAATTGTGATCCAATCGTGTGTTATTGCCTGGTCACACCAGAAAGTGGCATAGCGAAATTATTTTGTGTTTCCTGAAGATGAAACTCAGCCCCTCTTTTATTTCATTTGGGATAGAAAATCTACAGGGTTCAACATTTACAGCTCAATGGCTACCTAACAACTATTTTTTAACCTTGTCTGTTGAAGATATGACATCATACTAGGCACTTTATCAACTTAATGAATAAAATCCATTTGTTCAACAGTTTTTTGAAATGTTTGATACATTCTGAAAACTACAGCTCAGTTAAACAGCCAAAGTCAGCGTCATAATTTTCCTACACCCAGAGTCATCACAGAACGGGTACAAAGCATCTTTCATCTGGTCAGAGACGTGGCGCCCACACAGCTAAAACTCCCTTCTGGGCGCTAGACATTGTTTTCCATCAAACCAAAACAAAGATTGGGGAGTGTACACTTCACGGTGCTAGCATGGCCAGCTAATTGATTTCAGGCCAGATCATGTTGCTGTGTAATGGAGCAGGCTAACGTGATGATGAAGCTGGGATGGTCATGGTGATGACTTTCACAGGGACTACAGCCTCATTTGTTTGTTTGACAGGCTGCAGGGGTGTGTGTGTGCACGTGTGTTCCTCCATTTGGCATAAAGGATATGGATTAAGCTATAGAGGTGACAGATGATATGTTTACAGGAGAATGTTTGCTTTCTGCAGAATATTCAATTACAGCGTTTCTGTGTGTCACCGCCCGTGAATATATGTGTGTGAGAAAGACAGAGTGTGTGCATGTCTCGTCCTCTGTGTGTGTTAGAGAGCCCTTATTAATCACACAGAATTTGCTCACTTTCTTACTCACTGTCCGTCTCTTGCCTCAATCTAACCCCCACAGTCCTTCACTTCTTATTTTTTCTGGGAAGTGCTCCAATCCAAATCTAAACTGCTGCTGTCAACTGTTTACTGGGGTTGCAACACAGCACAAATAAATACCTTAGTGTTATTTACAAAACAGACCTATTCATATACAATGCTGCCCCCAAACCCCAACCCTTGTAAAAGCCAGGATTGAGTGGTGAAGGGAGGGGGTCAGTTGATAGTACTTAACATTGCAGCGGTAGCGTGACGTGGCATGGCATCCTGTGATGTCACAAGACTGTCCTTACATGTAACAAAGCAGAACTAGTCATTCATTCAAATGCCTGAAATGAACTATGGTGATGTTTAAAATACAGAAAGCAACCCTTGACTACAAGAACCCTTTGCGGTGTCTTAAGGTACCAGTGGACAAAGAAAAAGGATCTAGGAGGGCCAGTTTGAGTAGAAAATCTACTGTATGAGTTTGCTTTCCTCTGGACAATCACATGGCAATCAGAATGGTGAATGCTGCAAAACGTCTTGGAAAGGGTTGGGGTGGACGGTTAGTTCAACAAGGAACATCCCTTTCACACAGGATGATGCTACTCATATCCAACACGCTGCCCTTAACCCTAACCCCTTTTGGCCAGGTTATATTTGCAGAGTGAAAGAAGGAAAGACCTAGAACATATGACACATTGTCCAATCACATCAGAAATCATAAGTGTTGCCATAGGTGTTACAAATGGTCACACTCAGGCAAAACTCAATAATCCTTTGAAAAGCATGCTATTATCCTAATATTTAGACAGTCTCTCTCTGAAAGCATTCATAGTGTTGCAAACAGTTCTACCTATGACAGATTTCCGAAAAAGTTGTTGCTCCTTTCTCACCTCTAAACATGTGACCAATCGTTGTAAGTAATGGGATCAAATGCTGCAACATTACCTAACCCCAACTCGTCATTTTCATATCTTAACCTAACTTTGACATAGGAGTCTGCTGATCATTTTAATCTCTTCCCATCTGCCGTGGCTGCCAGGCTGAACAGATACAAGGTGGTGCATGCTGTGACATGCTGTGTGAACAGTGGTGATGAATATTGTACCGTGCCTGGATTCCCCTCAGGGGGGTAAACGAAGAGGATTCCCAAAGCCACAGCCTCATGTTCCTGGAAATCCTCCACAATCCTATTGGATCTTAACGCCCTGCCTCGCCTAATGTGTCCCTAAGCTGGCCTTATCACACCACAGCGAGAGCCAAACGGCATATACTGGGAGATGTACATTGTACAGTGGCATTGCTAGCAGGTTCAGCTTCTGTAGCATCTCAAACTTTTGCCCCTGTTGTACAATAAGATCAGATGTTTCACATATGCTTGATCCTGCACTGTAACCATAGGCAGCAAGATGAGAATGAATCAGAGGCAGGAAAGTGGGGGTGGACAGAGAGATGGAGAGAGAGAGAGAGAGAGAGAGAGAGAGAGAGAGAGATAGACAGACAGACAAAGAGAGAGAGAGAGAGAGAGACAGACAAAGAGAGAGAGAGACAAACAGCCAGCTGAGGTGGAGAGAAATGCATTATACAACAGCCAACCCTACTCCACTAGCCTCTTCATTCTAAGCGAATAAATCCTCCATTATCGTGTCTCTCTCTTGGGTCTGAATGCAAGCATCTTACAGGGAATTAATCGTATTGGACGGAAGGGAGGGGGGAGCCCATTTCATTTCCTCATCAACTTTTGGGAGAATTGTATTGGAAGCCAAGCAGCCACCTGGGAATGCCCTCCTGTCCTCTTTCCTCTCATCTCCTTGTTTCTGCCTATCCACAGCCATTTGTCTGCGCTGTCTATTGCAGGCCAGGCCTTGCTCTCCTTCTGTCTGTTCAGACCTCTGTGTGTCCTTTTTTTGCTGCTGAGTTTCAAGCCAAAGTCATACTTGATGCCTGAAAACACTTTGACGTTAAGTGTCACCGTAAAGTTTACAAGTTGTTTGGCTCAACAACTAAAGTCTGTTGTGTGGCTTGTGAGTCATCAGCTTGAATCCCTCAACCAGTTTGGACACCATGGAGCAGAAACGGAGAAATGAGTCCACTGGTAGGAGTGTGTGGTTTCAGCTCTGCGTAAGAACTTGTCAGGCTGCATGAATATGAATCTGACTAGAGCTGGAAAAGTCAACTTTAAAAAAAGGTGTCCGTGAAATGTGTGTGTGCATGTGTGTGTGACCAGCTCGTGGCCGGCCAAGCCTCTTCAGGCCTCTAAACAAGCACTATAAATTCACCCTCCACTTACCTGCAGTAAAAATGTCAGGAGCGAGGCTTTTATTGGGCCACACACACACACACACACACACACACACACACACACACACACACACACACACACACACACACACACACACACACACACACGAAACACCGAACTCACTTAGAAGTCACTAAATACACACACCCTCGCTTTCCTAAACACATACACCAAAGCCTTTTGCTCCCTGTCTATCTTGCCATCTTGCATAACAGTTGAGCAGCTCTACATTGATATTGACATGACATGCGAGGAGGAGGTAGTGACTCCATGCTAACGACATTAGCCAAATAGATCCTGTCACAGCCACTCTGCTTATACCCCCCACCCCCCCCAAACATACCGAAAAGCTGAAATTAAATAAAAAATTAATGAAAAGACAGTCTATGGTGGAAACAAAATTACAAATTTAATGTCAGGAATACCATCTTTGTCAGAAGGATTTTTCTTGACAGTATTTCTTCCAAAGATAGATCAAGAATTAAAATGACCACTGGGATCATCATCATTTCACATTGTAGTCAAGTTTCACATATGCTTCCAAAAGTATTTCATACAATACAAGAAGTGGCCATATTTTTTGGTAAGTTTACATCAACTTAAACGCACAAAATGTAATTCCTGCAGTCATGGGGTCTCTCTATCAAGAGGCAGAGAAGGAGAAGAGAGTCGATACAGAGTCAGACCTTCTGGAGGAATAAACATCCGGAGTCACATCAGATTCTGCTGTGATATGGAGGCATGCACTGACGGGATGGGAGGACAGAGATGACTTTTTAACTTCTGGCATTAAAACGTGGATTTATTCTCACTCCTTTTTATCAACCTGACTGCAGCAGTGATCCGCAGAGGTGACTTCCATGGTTGGGTGTTTATGTACTGTGATGTTGACTGACGACTGGAGATGGAGGGAAATTATATTTTACAACAAAAAGCTAACATTACAGAGAGGAAAGATTCTCTGGTGAGTGCTTTGTACACTGAGATTGACTTGAATTCAGACACACAGAAACATGTCTATCTCACTAAGTCACAGCAAGTGCACAGTATTGTGGCTGTTTGGTTAGTATAGTTAAGTACTTGATAAAAGTTATGAAGTTATGAAGTTTATGAAGCTTATGAAGCCTCTTACCTAGGTTAGCTTAGGCTAACTGAATAGATTCAGGATTTGGTAATAGTGAGTAGTCATAGTGACAGAGACAGTTAAAATTTTGGTAGATCCACTTTTGAGAGATCCACGTGATGTGTTAAAGCAGCTTTAATATCATGCTTAAACCAAAAACTACAGTTTTCCCCAGGCTTCTGCAAACAGTTTGTGCAATCCATTAAGATCCAGAAACTGTTTGTTTTCATCTCAGTTTTCATCTCCAGACTTTCTAGACCTCCGTAGTAACCATTTATTCTGCCAATGATGCACACTTCAATCAAACTGACTGGAGGGAGAGAGAGCGAGCAAGCAAGCGACAGAGCGTGCGCGAGAGAGTCTTTTAGAATTCAGATTGTCACCCACACAAAAACACCAAAAATCCTGAGATGAACCAAACAGTGTCACAATATTTACCAGTAAGATATATCAAACCTTTTATGTGTTCCACCGTGTGTGTGTGTGTGTGAGAGAGAGAGACAGATAGAAGGAAGAGAGAGAGAGAGGGAGAGAGAGAGAGAGAGAGAGAGGAGAGAGAGAGAGAGAGAGAGAGAGAGAGAGAGAGAGAGAGAGACAGAGAGTGTGTCCTTGTGAAGATGTAACCTGCCAAAGCACAAAAGGTTAAAGGATGGTAAGTATGTATGTTCCCCCTCCTCCTCAACATACACATACGCAGACATGAAAGCAAGCAGCAGTGAACAGTGGTGTGTGTGCATATGTGTGTGTATGACACATCTGGGAGTGTAATCAGTGGGCTTCTTTCAAGAGCTGCCAAAGCAAACAGGCCAATAAGGAATCCACTTTACAGACCATCGATCTCCGCTGGCCACAGCCAACACAAACACACACACACGCACCCACACACACATACACATGGTGGGATGACATTTAGGCACATGCACACATAGACATACACACTCACTCACAGAAGAATGACTAGATACGCACACAGTGTGATATCCACCTACACTTAAATTCATACAAATGTGCACACACAGCAGGAAGACAGACAAACTCATGTGAACCCACACACACGCAAGGTGTCCTTCAACCTGGCGCTCTCTTTCTCTCTCTCTCTCACACACACACACACGCACGCACGCACAAAAATAATATGTGTTATCAATGCACATGCAGTTTAACCAAAATATAAAACAAGTTGCATAAAAATCTATTTCAGAATATTTCTGTATTATTCTGATATTTCCTGAGAGTAATTATTAAGTTTCCTGACAATGTTACCTGATGCAAGAGGACACTGTGCACCACAGTTTCTTTTTGTTATCAAGGGCCTCTTGCAATGACTAAACCATGAAAGTATACTTGTTAGTATAGTGAAGTAAATAGAAACATGTGAAGAAGCCAATGGAAGGGTTCATACTGCACAAAAAACCCCAAAGTGAGTAAAAACAATTTTCAAAATGATAAATTCACAAATACATAAAATGAATAAATAAATAAAACGAGCCCAATCTATGATATTCCACTGACCAGTGAAGACCAAAGACAGTTTCTCCAATAATTTAAATGTTGTGAAAACGAATCCTCTGCTCTTTTGGACTTCCTTTCTTTCCCCTCCAACCAGACGTGGGGAAAACAGAGAAAACAAATAAACAATAGAAATATTGTTATGGGGAGTCTCTGAATGATTCAGAGCATCCCGCACTGAGGAGCCATCAGTGTCTAAAACACTTCCAGATGATCCTCAGACAATAGAGGGAGAGAAAACAGGACTGATACGTCATCCATTTACTTTGGGCCACAGTGGTGAACAACAATAAATCCTGGAGGGCAGCACACACACACACACACACACACACACACACACAAGTGAATATATTTGTTCATGTGCATGTGTAGTGATCTGGAAAAGGAAACTAGATAGATTGAGCTGATAGGTAAGTGCATATACTTGAAAGCCAAGATATAATGCAACCCACCAACAGGTTGTTTTCACAGTGCGTACACACACACACACACACACACACACACACACACACACACACACACACACACACACACACACACACACACACACACACACACACACACACACACACACACACACACACACACACACACGGCTGCCAAGTGCAGGAGACAGCCTCCATTGAGAAAACCAACGAGCTGTGCCTCCCCTGAGACTGAAACACACACACATACTGTACACTCGCACACAAAAAACAGACACACACCCATGCTATCACTATAGGCATCAGAGTGAAAGTCAGTGGCTGTGACAGAGCTGTGAAGCTGGCTGATACTATATAGAGTGAAGACTTACCGTGGTGTGTGTGTGATTGCACACATCGGTGAGTGTGAGTATTTGTGTGTGTGTGTGTGTGTGTGTGTGTGTGTGTGTGTGTGTGTGTGTGTGTGTGTGTTGTTTATAATCTCAGGCTTAATCAATACCAGGTGGAGATAAAACCTGGTCTGGTCAATGTTGTCCACCTGTGACATGATAGGTACAGTTTACATTAATTCAACTTAGTAGCACATTGTTTATAAACAGAAAGTGCCTGATTCTAATGAGATATTTTAGGATGTTCAGATTGCATAAGAAAGATTATTGTTAAATTTGGTTAAATCAAAAAGGATCAGATTAATCAGTTTAGAAAATCAGATCCTATATTTTTTTAGAGACATCCAGTCTGTGCCCTGCCTCACCCTGACAGACCACACTCATCAGACATACTCTGCTGGCAACGGATCATGTCCATCACAAAAATCTCAACACAGTCATCTGCAGCTGCTGCATTTAAATAATGTATGACTAGGTAATCATATTAAGAAAGTCATCATACAATAATTAATGAAATATTGAATGTTTACTGTCCTACATATCTCACGGCCAGAGGCCTAGAAAGCATTTGGGTTGTCTATTAAAAGCAGGACTGGCGATTGTCTCTGTCTTTTTTTCTTCCACATCTGAAGAAAGAATATTCTAATAGTATATAAAGACGATCAACTGACCTGAAGTAACTCTAGCAGCTTCAGAGATGTTTGGTTTATTTTCTTTTTCAGAGATTATGTATTGATCTGTCTGAGTATAGGGTTTACTTGGGACAGACACAGAATTTCTGTATTTTGCTGTCTATTGCTGAATGAAGAAATGTAATGTAAATTAGTGAAGGTTGGTATCATTTGACTCTAATTTAACTCTGGGATCTTTCTCTTTGGTTAACATTTTATAAATTTGTGCAAAAAGCCACCGGGATAAAGTCAACATGTTACTGAAGAATTTGTCAGGACTAGAAATGTGAAATTACGTGATAGTGTAGCAATGGCGTAGCTGATGATTAATACAATGATGACCTTAAAAATCAAAGTCAGATGAAATTATGAATGTGAAGAATTGTCACATCCATATTACCAATCCTATCTATGCCTGCTTAGGCTGTAAAACTCAACACATGACTCAATTAACCAGGATTGGGACACCAGGAAGACAAAAACAGGGACAGGGAACATTGATGTAAACTAGGATCTGACTCAACAGGAAGGAAATCTAATTCCCAGGGCTTCCAGTCCCTGCTCTGAGGCAGCAAGCATCACCTTTAGGCCCACAAATACCTAACTACACAGACATGCCCACAATAAATAATGTATACCAGAAAAACCTCAACGCAATTATATGCATCCTCTGCATTCAGGTCCAAGTATGATATATGATTATTTGTTTGGAATACAAAAAGCTGTTCATATATTATCCATACCCAACCCGGTTTTGTATCCAAGCACTGTAATACTCAACAAGGGTAATCGTTACTCCTGTCTGAAATAAGATAAGGAGTTAAAGTAATCAGGACAATGGCAGGCCACAACAACAAAAGTCATAAGAACAGGATCCTGCATGAAGAAAAAAAATCAGGCAAAAAATCTAAATCTAGCTACCTCTAGTCTCTGCTCTCTGGCGGCCAGACTTATCTGGATGGCTACAGCCAGCCCACCATTGACTGCTCATTAGACACAAGAAATGGAGCACAATAATATACAACTTAACTTGCATACTGCAGTTGTGGAAGAGTGTTTGTTGTGCACTGGTCTGGATAACACATGTAAAATGTTGTACTGCAGTATGAATTTAAAAAAAAAAATGCACATGTGCTTCTGTTTTTCTCCCTCCTACTGAACACTGTAGGTGCTGTAGGGTCACCTGGCCTCAAAGAGCTGTGTATGCAGACAGATTTCATTTAGTCTGGGTTTCAATGAACTCATTAGTCACTAGTCTGGGTTTCATGGTTTTCTGTGTCCCATGGTGGTCTGACTGTGTTCGGAGGGCTTTTCCACCCTGACGAGAATACAATTTGTGGGGAAAAACTGTGGATACTTGGAATTTTTGATGGTATTGTAATGGTTTAATGTGAAGGAATCATATTTAATATACTGAAAATGAGTTCAAAATGTTCCCAAGGGAGAGAGAAGTTTACAGCATATGTCTAACTTTAAGAACCACTTCAACGACACTTGTATTGTAAGGTTAAGACAAAGAAATCATAAAAAGTGATGTCACTTCCTGACAGAAAGAGAGAATGGGGAGACAAGTGAAGATGAAAAAGCCCAGCAGGGTGAGGTAACCATGTACAGATGGACCCTGTGTGAATGTGTGTGTGTGTGTGTGTGTGTGTGTGTAGGCAGGCAGCTGCAGGAAGGATCCTGTGGAGAAAGAGCAGGACGTCTTGTCATCCACTGTGGCCCCAACATCAAGACACACTCGTGCACGCACACACACACACACACAGACACACACACACGCACACATCAAAGAGTGTGTGGCCAGCGCCGTTCCAGCGCTGTGGTGGTGTGGGGAGGCAAACAACAACAGCATCACACACACACACACACACAAACTAAGACACAGTCATACACACACACTCTCACACGATTCTCTGACTCACGCTCGCAGACACACGCTAACACACATATACAGTATAATCAGTCACATTCATACATACAAACAGACACACGCATACACATTCTCGCATACACACATACATACACACTCACACAGCCCACATAATGGGCCATTTCAGCACCAAGACCACAGCTAATACAGTAAATGACAGGGAAGGACTGGGAGAGAGCCAAGCTAAATGTGACACTGATTTTCTGTAGTGTGTGTGCGCGTGCGTGTGGGCGTGTGCATGTGTGTTTATCGGCCTGACACCATGATTCCACAGGCTGGGGCCCAGATGCTGGTGTGGCCGCTACGTTGTTTGGTTCACTGTCCCGACCTACTACACACACACACGTTCACACACACACACACACACACACAGATACATGTGCATACACGGCGTTGTCCTTAAACAACATGGCTGTGGTGTTGGAAAATCTGACCAAAGTGTCAGTAGAAGCATCAAAGCAATGTAATGAGAGAGCAGAGAAAAACCAGTCAACAAGGCAGCTCACACCAGTCCAAAACACAGTAATACACTCCGCCAACCAGTTCACTGCACTGGGGGGTCATGGGGCTGAGTGTGTAGCATGTTATGTTTGTATTTAAGCAGGAATGATGGGTTGAGGATGTTAGGCAATTTGTCTTCTGTGTTCTTAACTACTGGTCCAGCTGCAGGGAAAAAAATGTTGCTATTGGGATGCTATCTTTCATAACTACCCGCACTGATGGCAACCAACTAGAATTTTGAACAAAAAAACAACTATTACATTAAAATAGAACACCACGTTCTCTGAGAAACTGCAATTTTTTTATGCAGAAAATCCAAGGAAGTTCACCGGAATTGTACTGACCCTTTGTCCATTTTCCACCTTTCTGATTATATTTCAGCAAATGCCCCAACGTGCGGAAACCACAAACTGTCAATGTTGTTTTCTTTTAACCATGACTAAACCAAACCGTGACCAAATGGATATCACTGAGAGCAAAATTCCCATAACCTTAACCTAGTCATAGTTTTACCAAAACCACAATGTTTACCTAAATATAACCAAGTTTGTACGGTGCCTGAAACAAGCAAACTGAACAGTAGTGGTATAAAATCAGAATACTTTTGGAACAGCAATGTTGTCCTGCTGATTGTGGCATCAGATCAGAAAAGGTTTCGTAAAGGACATGCACCTGTGACCTATTTTTGTATTTAAATTTAAAGGGCTTGCTGTCCGCTGTGCTTTCACAGCAAATGTTACCTAGAAAGTGACTAGAAATTCATCAAGAGATTTAAACATGGACTCATATGGACTCACAAGTAGCTCATTATTTAGACAGTTTGTGTGGGGTTTCATCCTGCAGCACAATGTGGACTTACCTTGAAAAAAAGTTAAAAAGCATCTTTCGGTGAGTGACAGCAAGTCACGCTGTACTTTACTGCATCCTTAGATTGGTATACCTCCTTTACGTATTAAATTAAGTGAATATAAATGAGACTTACACTTATAATAACCCTGTTTCATAAAGAAAGATTAAAAAATTCTTGCCCATAGGAGTGTGCATGAGAATATATTGAAGGCAAAAGTTGATATATTATTTCTCATAATTATTTTAATGTTTACAATTATCATAAGATTTTTTCTTAAAAAATGCAACACGCATTGAATATATATTTATATATGTGTGTGCCATCTTCGTGTAGTATGTGTGTGTCTCCAGCCCCAGAACGCGTAAATCAAATCTCCTGCCGTGCATGTGCCTCCACCCCTGCTGTGCAAATTTGTCCAATTAGCTACGGCCCCCGGGGAGCGTGAGTGCGCAAACTCTCTCTCTCTCTCTCTCTCTCTCACACACACACACACACACACACACACACACACACACACACACACACACACACACACACACACACACACACACACACACACACACACACACACACACACACACACACACAGGCCCCCAGAATCCAGTGTGAAATGGGGCTCTGCCACAGTGTGAGGATTAAGCAACAATAAAATGCATTTCACGGCCACAGTGCTTTATAGGGCCAGCCTCCATAAAGCTCTAGCCATAACACTACAGCTAGCCCGCCCCTTTAATCTCTGCCTTCTCCACCCAAACACACATACACTGACACACATGGACAATAAATTGACACCCTGGGAGAGAAAGACAGAGGGCTTGAATCAATCAAAACCCTCCCCGGTGGCACTCTGGACTGACCAAGATGTTTTCCTAAATGAAGTTGTCTGCCCCTCCGGCAGCACATTATCAGTTGGCTGTTGTGAACACACCAAAATCTGATGACAAGTTAATTCTCAAACGTATGTCTTAATCACAGCACTATGGAAACGTAATCACAGTTTTACATGTTGAAAAAAACATTATTAGGGCCACAGATAAATTACATCCACTGCATGTATATAAAAAAAGCTATCTGCTCCAGTCAATATCGCCCACTACTAATATGATTAGGATCGTGTTTAATAATTATACAGTAGAATCTGCTTTGACATCATCCCAAAATAGTCATAGTGAGGTATTATGTAAAATAAGCTTTACTACAACAACATTTTTAAGACTTTCACTGTCGAGAAGGACAACACACAAAATGAGTAAAACAGTAGGTGGCACAGTTCAAAATGAAAAGGCCTAATCACTATACTTACATACACACAATTGTGTACCCTTCCGTTAAAGAAAGATAAACCCATAATGGTCTCTGAAATAACTTGAAACTGACAAAAGTAATAATAAATAAAAATGTACTGAAAATTAACCAATGAAAAACTGACGTTGCTTTTGAATTGTGGTTCAACAGAATCATAAAAAAACAAACTAATGAAACTGGCCTGGACAAAAATGATGGTACCCCTAACTTAATATTTTGTTGCACAACCTTTTGAGGCAATCACTGCAATCAAGCGATGTAACTCTCAATGAGCCTTCTGCACCTGTCGACAGGTATTTTCAAGACACCCTGTGCCAGAAGCAGCAAAGAAGCCCCAGAACATAACCGGGCCTCCTCCATGATTCACAGTAGGTACAGTGTTCTTTTCTTTGTGTACTTCATTTTTGCGTCTGTGAACATAGAGCTGATATGACAAAAAAATCCAGTTTTGTCTCATCTGTCCAAAGGAAACTCTCTCAGAAGCTTTGTGGCTTGTCAATATGCATTTAGACAAATTCCAGTCTCACTTTTTTATGATTTGCTTTCAACAGTGGAGTCTTCCTCGGTCGTCTTCCATGAAGTCCACTTTGGTTCAAACAGAGACAGATGGTGCGATCTGACACTGATGTACCTTGACCTTGGAGTTCACCTCTAATCTCTGATCTAGCTGCTTGGAGATGGTCTTCTATATTTAAAATGATTCTGTTGAACCACAATTCAAAAGCAATGTCTGATTTTCATTAGTCAATTTTCACTATTTTTTAATTTATTATAGCTTTTGTCAGTTTCAAGTTATTTCAGTGAATATTATGGGTTTTTCTCTCTTTAACATGCAAAAAAAATATTTGGAAAAGTGGAAATGTTCAATTTAAACACCAAATGAACGAAAAACAGCAGATGAAATAAAGTCCCAAGCCAAAATAATCATGGGATACAAATACATTGTTAAAGAAGAACCAAATGATTGAAGTTCTGCAGGTGATCTGGAATAGGAACAGTCGGAGCAGGGGTAGTAAGGTCACTCTCAGGACTTGAATGAGGGGATTCTTCTGCTTTTTCTTGTAATTGTAAACAATTAAGTTGTGGTAATTACTGTATACACAAAAGAGTCTTCACTAAAAAAACATATAACGAGCTATAATTTTCACATCCTGATGCATGCTTTGCGACCTTTAGTGAACTAGCGGTTTTGGGTGTTTTCACAATAAAGCAGGTCCTCTAATGAGTGTCGAGGTAGTGATAGACTAAGACTGACCTTCCAACACTCTAAAGACTAATACAAAAGTCACTTTAATGGTAATTCTGGTTTCAGCATCATCATAACTAAACTGTTGTTGCCTACAGGCCAGCCACTGTATCTAACATGCATTTCTCTTGTTCATGTGATTTGATCAAAGCAGTTTTTATGCCACTGCCTCACTTTTTTTTAAACATTTCCCTTGAAACAATATAAACATGACTATACATGATTTTCACTTTGATGACAAAAAGCAAAAACATTGCAGAGTCATACAACAATTCAGTTCTACAAATGGCCACACTGGATGTTACAACCAGGTGTACATCCATAAACATAGATGACACTGCTGTGACAAAAACAGACCGACCATGAAGGCCTCATGCCAAAGAAAAGATCCAATTAACTAATTGGTTGCTGATATATATATATATATATATACATACATATATATATATATATATATATATATATATATATATATATATATATATATATATATACATACATATATATATATATATATATCTATATCTATATATATATATATATATATATATATATATATATATATATATATATATATATTAGTTAATTGGATCTTTTCTTTGGCACTAACACAAGCCCCGCTATCTAAACATGTGAAGTGAGCAATCTTATTTTGGGTTAGTACTAGATATACTTCTATGGTTTAGCGCTCAAAAACATACTGTTCAGTGCAGCAACAAAATTCTACAACTGAAGAGGATCTACTACAGAACGTATTTAGAGCTTATGGCAGAGAAAGCTTCATGATGTCCCAAAGTCACAGAATTAAACGTGAGACTACTGACAAGGCATTTTAGGAGAAGTGTCTACTGTGGGAAAGAGGAGCATCTGTTGGTGCGGACTGCTACCTTTTTAACTTTCAAGATATTTCAAGAATAAAACACTTAAGTTTGAACTACTCTACCGTTTGAACTGAAACCATACAAGCACGCACCTACATTGTCTGTTTCTTCTCCGAAGCTGCTTGCTTGTTGCCATGCCCCTTCCTCTGAGGTCAGCATATGATTGCATTTTGTATGTGTGTGTGAATGTGTGTGTATATGTGTTGATGTGGATTCAGACAGTAGTCCTGTGGCGGTGGCCAGGGTTAAGGCTCTTATATGGATGATAATCCAGGATAGCAAGAGGGTCTTAACTCACCCCTCCAACACACAGGGTGTCACAGGGTGGGAGGCAGGCAGGCGGAGGTGTGAAATGGAGTCTAAAATCTCTCCCAGTTTATCTCAGTCTATCCCAGTCCAATGTGCTGCAGGACCAAGGCATGAATGTAAGACTGTATATAACAAATGGGGGCTGTCAAAATCAGCGACGACTGATGTATGAGATATTTCAGTGTAGTTGTGTTGATTATGTGTGTGTAACAGGTTATGGAGTTAGTTACACATGAGCTGTAACCATCTAGGCATGTCAAGTGTCGAGTGGTCATAGGAAGGAGAAACGGAAGGAAGCAGGGAAGCAGCAAATGAAAGAAACAGAATGGAAGAAAGAAAGAAAGCGAAAGTGAGAAAATGAGAAAAGGAGACGAAAAAGGTGGTTTGAGTCAAAGAGGAACATGCATAAAGAAGGGGAAGAGAGAAAAAGGCCGGGAAGGCCGGAAAGAATGTTCATCCATACAAACAGCAAAGAAAAGCAGAGGCGGAGGGAGGAAGGATTGGTTAACAGTAAGAAAAAGAGACCTGTTAAAAACAGCTACCTCTTAATAGTTGGACTTTACCAGAACAGGGCAGAAAGTTAAAAAGAAAAAACAGAACAGTGAAAAAGAAAAGATAGATGGGAACTCTCTATCTGAATCTGTCTGGAGAGGGAAAATGGTATGCTGTGTGTGTTTGTGTATGTGTGTGTGATTTGACAGATCTGGCGGGGGCGTTATCAGGCGAGGTAAATCGGCCTAAACCTGGTGCTAATGTCTTGGTGGGGGTGTGGGAGAGATTAATAAGGACCCGCTCCAAAAGGCTTTAGCTGGCCCGCTAAGATTCTTAACCCGCCTAACCCTCCCCTGGCGCCGCTGGGAATCCTAAATGTCCCTGAATGTTGACGCAAAAACACTCACATGAGTTTCATTTTCCACTGCATAATCAATCATACCTCCTAGGTCTAGATTTTTTTTACTTATGCGCTTGGGGGGTTGAACTCATTACATAATGGGACAAGAAGCAGTTCGGTCAGACAATAAATATGTTTTTGTTAACAGTAGATTTTGAGGAAGCAGCGTTCATATTTTTTCTCCTCAAATATGCCTTGGTATTAATAAACCTTACATGGCAGTTAATCACTCTTCCTGCCAGCCTTGGATTGTAACCAGAGGTGTAGCAAATTTGAACATACAATATATGCTCTTCCTTCCTAAACTGTTTGTGTGTACATATGTCTAATGTCTGGTTTAGGTATATAATGAACCATTGACATTTCCATTTATTTCAAGAATAGGGGAAATATCAGGAGGAGAAATAAAACAAGTGACATGTGACTTCTTGCTGTCTTGCGATTAATGATTGTCGTCACAATAATGAAAGTAGCATGACATACTTGAAACGTGGTAAAACCTCTGACTTTGACACTAAAGACCCCAGTTTGCATCAACATTCAGTGTTGGTGTCTTTTAACCATGACCACAATCTTTCCCCCTATCTTTGCCTTAATGTATCAGACATTGTTGGCGACAGCAGTAATACAGTCCTCAACAAAAAGGCTTGTGAAAACCTTCTGACTTCAGCTTAAAACTAAAACACATTGATGCTAGTGGTGCTGTCAACTACCTGTATAGTAAATTTCCTTGCTCTAAAAAAAAATAAAAAAAAAATGGTACAGATGGGTGACTTAAGTTCATGTTTTGTCCAGTTGAGTCATAAATTATGTCCTGAATGACGGAAGATGCAGGTCTTGTCTTCAGCCATCAATCTACAGTCCATAAAATGAAAGCCAATACCAATTCAGGTAGTGTTTATGAGCTATGCTGAGTCATGGTCCATGACTGGAGTACAATTCTGCATTACTCCATTAGTACCATTATAGTCTGACTCACCAAATGATGACTGCAGGTATAAGCCTGCCACTGATCAACTACTGCAGTCAGCATTCTCTTCCCTTCTGCTTCATCTGTGTTGGTGTTTGCAAAATCGCTGTTTCTATAGAAAACAACAACAACACAACCTGAGCCAGCAACCGACACTGAAAATGGCAAGTTACCTTAAAACTAACCTGGTTGCTAACAGTACAAACCTAAACATGCAAGCAGGGCACCATCGCTGCACCCTGGGCTTAGCTACGTGACGATTGTCTGACTGGTTTTGGTCACCACAAAAACAGCTGGAAATTCCTCCTTAAAAAAATCACCTGCCTTTTGATGCTAGCCTCAGTTGTCCTTAAAAATTACCTGAACTGCGGTTGTATGTTTGGTGGCTTTGTTGGCTGTATTAATACCACCACCGTCTCGTCTACCCCCTAATGTGAAAGTCAGCTAATAGGTATTTAAAGTGAACATGATAAGTCACAGTTGCTTGAATGTTAACCTTGGTCATATCAGTGGTTTTCAGAAACATTCTCTGCTAATATTAATATATTATATGCATCGGAAATGGACTATCCAAACTTTAGCAAAAGCATTTTTATGTTGATGATACTGCTGTATATTTCCATAAAATCTTAAGGTTATTTGAAATAACTTGGCTAACAATCAAATTTAGTCCTTATATTCCACTTCACAGTTAACAGATGGTTGTTTTGTTTGAAAAAAATATTTGTACAATACGAGTTCACTATTCTTGTGTTTTAAATCCTATTTTATCTCACCATGTGGTGATTTCACTGTGAGATTCATTAAAGTTTCATCTTATCCCTTCTTATGTTAAGTACCTGTCACGGGATAAGTGTAATTTGGTGTAATTTGGTTGTGTCGTGTATGTTGTGATGGCAGGACAGGCCCTGACCTAATCTGTGCTGGGTGGGATTGAGACACAAATCTGGATCATTACTGATTCACAACAACAGCTCGCTGTCCTCACCCTCAGCTAAGGAGTCATAATCTCTGTATTTGGCTCCATGCTGCTGTTTTTGGCTCTATGCTTCCATAGAGGATTGACAAATAAAAGCAGACACAAACATTTTGGGGATACAACTGTTGATAGCTGGTGTTGCTTTTCTATTAATATCTGACCATTTTATGAAAAACGTCACAGATTTCCGAAAATTGTCTTTATTGCTGTTGCTGGTGAATACTCCAGAAATAAGTAATCCAGCAACAGAATTGACCAAATTGACACATATACGGAATATAAAACAAACAGTATGCGCTGTCATCCGAATGTATCATAAAATGATACATTACACACATTTTTCCACAGACTGGCTCTTTCGCGGTTTTATTTACCTCTTGGTACTCTTCATACCCCTGTTCTTTATCTTCTACACCTCAACTACTCCCCAGGTGTTTAGCCTCCCTCACATCTAGTGTTACAGTTATTACATTTATAATTACCATATATGTTTTTCTGCCCCTTGTTTTCAATTTTAGAAAATGAATGTAGTACAAACAGGTAGTTCAGCATTTTGCAGCCCTGATCCATGGTTATTACATAGAAACCACCAGTGTTTCCAGGTACAGAGAACATGTAAACTCGGCTCAGAAAGGCCCTGCCCCAGCCAGGCCTTCAACCCAGGACCTTCTTGCTGCAGGGCAACAGCACTAACCACTGCTGCCTACTTGACCACTGTATAAATGGAAAGTTATGTTTTTGGTCACATTTGCATGTTTTGCCTGTCTATTGGTTAACAAATTTTTCAAAAACTTGTTATTGACACTTGGTGAATGCTGAATAATGGACCAAGGAACAAGTACGGTGAGTCTTGTGTAGATTCATGACTACAACTGTGTGTTCTGTAATGTGTGTGTGTATACAATTTGTTTAAACATCTAGGTTGATGTGTGGATCGAGTGTTTCTTAAGCATTTCTTCACATTGACAACATGTGTTTTTATAAAGAGCTAATTTCTTAGAAAATATTTAAAATTGCTCAACAGTTTGATTTTGGCGTCCTCACAAGCCCAATTCAGAATGTTCCTTTTAACAGACAACCAAATTAGATATCTCTCTATAAAAGCAAGGAATCTCTGTCTGTCTATGTGTGTGTGCCTCAAATATCTCTGCGGATCAGAATCAGACTGACCTGAGAGTTTCCACATGGCTGCTGCTTGGTTCAAGGGTGTGCAACGTCGCATTTGTTTGGACTACAAAGATACCGTTAATAAATTATTTCATAAATGCTTTAGAATTTCTGCTAGCATTGTTAATCATGATGAGTGACAGCAGCAGTGACGTGTTGCAGACAGCGACAGTGATAGCGAGTTTTGAGAGTTGAGAGATTTGTGACATATAGTGTGTTTGAAGTGTACAGTTAGTGTGTAATGTAGTGTTTGGGGTAGTGTGTTTAGTGTGTAGTCGAGTCGTTTTTTTGTGTTGTGAGTCAAAACAAGAATGAGACTGCTGAATGTGGAGCAGGCAGGAATGAGCTGAGGAGTCTGAGGCATTGTCTGCATTTAAATGTAAATAGTTACACATAACTTTGTAAATTTCAGAAACTTATGCACAAATTCAGCAAACAGCAATTTATATTTGCATTATAACTAATGCAATTGGTTCATTGAACTGTTTGTGGTTTTCACAGTAAAAAATCTAACTTTTTCATACTCTGATCTTATGTTATTTTGTGATTTTAGGTCCATAGTGTTAATACAGTATGTCAAAATGAAAACATAACTGTACAGTCACACATGTGAGGTTGTGCTGAAAATAATGACACCAAACAAGGCAAGGTAAATAGTTTTTACGGTGAAATATAATGGTATAATCAAAAGTAGTCAAAAACAGCCAATTACATCCCTGACGTCCCACCTTCAAACACAGCTACATTTGGCCATCCATGAAAAAGCTACTTAACCTCCCACTTTTCTATAGGAATACATACTTCCTACAGGCAATGCACTAGCAAAACAAAAGCAAATTAGAAAAATATATTATACTATCTCAATTTCCCTTCCTTTACTGTGACAGCTCATTAACAATTTTCTTTCAGTAGTGTCTGGATGTGTTCTATGGTGGTCTGACAAAGAGACATCAAGCCTTCACATATTCCAATATCCTCCCTACAGGACAGAGATCGATGAGAACGCCAGCACTTAGAGAGCAGACACAGACAGTGTATTGTGAAGGGTCTGTCAAGCCACTGACAACACCGTGGGTAAACACACATAGGACTATTCACAGCTGCACTGTCACACACTTACATGTGCATATGAATACACACACATGAATGTACGCACTCACACACACCTCTGACATGCAGACGCATCAACTGGGTCCAGGCCCTTGGCTCGAGGAAGTGTAATATTTCAGTAATGTGATGGAGTTTGATCCAGGGTGTCCAGTGTCCCATAGAGCTGCTGTTTTATTAGCACAAAGAGCACTCAGGGGCTCTCTAGTTCACACACACACACACACACACACACACACACACACACACACACACACACACCCTTTTCTGTACAGGCCAATAACCACAGCGGGCTCTATAGACAACACATGGATAGAGAGAGTGTGTTCGACTATAAAATACAACCAGGAGCTTTCAATTGGAGATCAAAATCAAGCATTGACGCCACTAGCTATCCAACAAAGCCACATCCTGCTAGAATCCATTCCCTGATTTAATACCGATACCTCACATAACTTCCTCCCACACAACCAAAGCACACTGGCCTATCAGAACTCAAAACTGGATGGATGGCTATACAGCATACAGGTGCAGACTAATAAGAATATTAGTGATGTGGATTGGAGGGACAAGTGATAGATGAAGCACATAGATTTTTAACTTAACTAGAATGGCACTGAGTAAAGTGCATACCTTCACCAAAGCCCAACAGTCCCCTTTATTTCAATCTAGCCTAATCCCCAATGAAGATGGCAAAAAAAACACCCACCCCTGCGATGTAAAAGAAGCAGAGAAAAGAATGTTGTATCTGTGTCCCTTTATCCAGATCCACAACAAAAGTTATTGGGTTCTGTTCTGGGCTCAGACCCATCCTCCATCAGTTTGTGGAAATGTATTCAATAGGTTTGTGAAATCCTGCCAACCAACCAAACAAATGGACACACGTGAAAACCTAACGTCTTGGCAGAGTTAAATATGTTAAAAGAAGTCCTGAATTATTATTCTATGTAAAAGAACTATTTTAGTAAATGTTTAATATTAAAACACTTTTTTTCTTGAAGTGAGGAATTATAGTTATTATTATTCTTAGCCCTGCAAAAAGTGAGTCAGTGGAATTTGAGCTGAAATCATGTTGACAGTTTTTGTAGTATTAGACAAAATGAGAGAGGAAAAAAAATTGTTTTATTTTCTACTAATTTACAGAATGTCCATTTCCTATTCAGCTTTAGTTTAAATTTAATGTAGTGTCAACTTTAATTTACTGGACATTTGGGTGGTTTTAATCTAAAATGTCACATTTTATGAGATGATTAAAAAGATATAGAAGAATACATATGGACTAAACACAAAATACAGACTGGGACTACATTCAATTAATAGTAAGATAAGGTGACTGTACATACAGTGGTATTTACTTAAAGGAGTCATCACTGGGTTTTTTACGTATCCAGTCCCCCTTGGATCGCTTTGGATCAATTCTTAAAACTTATTAGAAAATTAAAAAAAAAAAATAAAAATAATAAATAAAAAAATCAAACATAGAGCTTCTTCTGACACTTTTTAATACCGCGACTTTCTCACGCGAGATTACGCGCGAGGTTTTGACTGGTCCGGATGTGCATTGCATTAATATGTAATGAGGTGCGTTGATTGGCCGCAGGAAGGACAGAGCCGGAATGGGGGGCTGGCCTGCATGTACACAGACTCCAAAACATAAACAGCCCCCTGTCATGGCGCACGCACTAACTGACGAACCTTACGGAATTCAGGCATTTATGTACGAGCCGGAGTCGAAACCCGAACGGGAGAGTGAAGAGGCAGAGACGGTGGAAGAGACGTTTACAGCAGGATGTCTCTGAATGGTAAATTCTTTTTTTTTCCTTCTTACTTTTCACACTCTTGTTTTACATGTAAGACCTGAGTTTTAATGTTGGTGGTCACGATGTATGGCGTGAAAATGACAGAGAAATAGGCAGATTTGGCGTGCTCACTCAGAAAGTCTGGCTGAGGACGGCTGTGAGCCGATGCTTATGCGAGCTTATGTAAGTAGCCTCCTGTGGTGACGTCACCACAGGAGCAGAGTCAAAATCTCGTGCTTTAGGAATGCGCACCCTTGTGCGCTATTCCTGTTCGGAAAAAGAGCCAAAGCGAAAAAACTGAGCCACTTTCAAACTCCAAGTTTTCAGGCAAGTTTGAACTGAGGTCCAACACCAATATGCATGTTTTAACAAGAGAATTGCGATTTCCGGGTGATGACTCCTTTAATCAAAAAGCACAGTTTTATGGTGAAATTACCCTATTCGAAAAATCTGCCATAGTCAGATTGGCCCTATTCAGGGATAATCACTGATTCAGTTATGTAAGCAACATTTCATCTGTGAAGCTGGTAGAGGTCGAGATGAATCTGTGACTTCATACTCTCTCGGCTGGTTTAATCTAGAAAAATGTGTGACATTTTATAATTTTGTCATGTGTTTATTTTGTAAATTCTTAACCTGCAAAATAACTATCAGTGTAGTTGTACAATAACTGTAGTGCAGTAAAAATGACAATATTTGCCTGGTGGAGTAGAAGTATATCATACCTCAAAACCATACATAAGATATGTTGACTTTAGTTGACAAAATATACTTTGTACTAAACTGAAGAGGTAATTGTCCAGTGCAACAACAAGTACAACAGCAGAAGAGTGACAAGTTTGGCCAAGGACCTTCAACCTTCCATAATACTGGAAAACTCCCAGACAACATACATTTTACAGATATTCTCATCGGGATCCATTACACATTCAAAGCTCTAATCAGAAAATGCAATGAGGCAGCTAGCTTAAGTCTGGCAATGTCAAAGGTTCAAAAGGCCATTGTGATCTGATGCCAACCAATCACAGCAACTTTAACACTGTATGAAAAGGTTTCATTTACTGACTAAATTACCCTCACCCTAACCAAATTTAGTTATTATTTGCCTCCACATTTCATGGACTTCTTGAACCACTTCATCTTGCTCTTGTCTTCATTTTGTTTTAAACCCTGGGATTAGACCTGTGTATTTGCTGTGTCAAAAAACATTAACGCCCAACGCTGTTACGGTAAATGTGAGGGGATAATTTGGCAACTAAAACAATGAAAAGCTGCCGTATTATTTAATCACTCCGGGCATTACTATAGTCTTACTGTCCTGATTTCTGAGGATTTTCTACAGTAACAATTATCAACTCCCAGGACAAACATATTATAGTCATTATACCTAATATTCTTGGGCTAATTGCTTTTGATTGTCAAACTGCATTGATTATGTGGAGACTGGCCATATGGACTAAAAGCTCTGACACTGGATCTACTTTTGTCTCTGAAGGGGGCTAGTTAAATCACTACCATTCCCCTGGCTACACCCAGAAAAAAGTCAATGTGAAATTTGAACAACTCCATTTGAGTATATGATTTTTTTTCCCTCTTTTTTTCCAATATTGATATGAGCTTACTAGGGTCTTTTATAGCAAACACTATCAGGGGAACATGGCGTGCTGTGGTATCGACAGAGAAAGGATGGTCCAGATAATGCATAGACCGTGACTGCAGAGTGGATCATATTAACACATCTTATTGATGTGGCTTTTAATAGATATCATATTCATACACAGCATGATGTGTGGAAATGGTCCATATGAACTGGTGATGTAGCTCAGAGTTTCATCTTGTGATCATATAATAGACTAATGACATTATGAAATCATCGCATTATGTGAATCATCCTCATAAGACTTGCATTTGCTTTTCACTGACACCCACACAGAAAGGGCCAATTGGAGGTTGGCTTTGCCTGGGAAGCAAAACAAATCAGATGGATTCACCTCACGCAGCTCACTTTACACTAGCATAAGAGCAATGTCTGCACCTCTAAGATAAATACTGCACTTTTTAAATAAAAATAGCACCCACTTTGGACATGGTGTATGTAAATAGTTTCAAGTGCCACAGCTTTTCATTTTGTGATTATGTATGAAATTCAATTAATGCATAACATGAGTCATCATAAGACTTGCATTTGCTTTACAGACACCCATCGTAGATAACTATAAACAGCCTCAGTCTGCATGTACAGGAAAGAGGCTGTGGTCTTGTCGCGAAGAAAAAAGCCTTCCAAACAACATTTAGATTACACTCAAAGTCTTCCCTGAGAGCTCTGCTGATGAAATTAGTTTAGGTGGGTTATCAGCTTCTTCTGGTAATCTGCTAGATCCTTGATTTTGCGTTTCTCATCTCCATCTTTGGTGCTGCTTTGGTGTTTATGTTTGTCTCCATCTGTGCTGTTAAAAGCTCATTACTGTGGTGTTTTTTGACTGCACGTAAATCAGACAACCTGTCAGTCAAACAGTGTGTCCGGTGCTGTGATATTTCTTTTGGGATTTTATAAGGCTGGGTTGCTCATGCTATGTACCGACCTCTATTAATTTCAAACAAACTGAACATGAAAAATGAATCACTTCCATGGACAGCTACCTTGGCAAACACATGCCCCACACAGCATATACAAAACTAGAATTACAGATTCTAAGAGAATAATTATCAAATCAACACAAAACTAATGGTTGGACTTCTTCTCATAGATAAACTATGTCTTCAGTTTAACTGTGTACTCATGCAAGTCCACAGAGACTTACCCAGAGGAATCAAGCAGTTACACTGTGTGCTAAATGCATCCGAAGTAAGCATAAGCAACAAAATGAGCTTGATTCCACTGAATCCTGTTGGACTCTCTGCGCAGTGCAATGCAATGCTGCCTGCTGGACACTCCAACAGTAAGTCCGTTTTGAGCCCAACAGCATTTTTTCTCTTTTTATCCCTGTCACTGGTGTTAAACAGGCAACATGGATGAGGATGGTTGATGCATGTAGTCGTAATGAGGACTTATCTATGCAATACCATCTCCTTTTACTACAGAAATCAATATAAGATGCCACCGGGCTAGAGGGAGTTCACTGGGGAAAGTTTCTGGTAAGAAAACACACCAACTCACCTTGCTGTGAGCTATAGTGTATGTCATTTCCATAGAGAAAAGAGCAGCATAAAACATACTGTACAACAGTTTGAAATGTGCACATGAAGCAACGCCACCCATCTCTTAGTCGCTGGTTAATTGTTCATCGGATCTTCAGCACACAGTTGATAGGTACGTGGTGTTTTTACATGGTGTTTAATGGACTCAGTGTGGACAGCGAGTGTCCGACACTTCATTGCATTAGAAGCCCAAATGCAGTTGTTAGTGCATTACCGTACTCAAGTATCCTTTAGGTGTAATGCACACAGAACACACGTCATATGTTTTTCGTTGAGCCTAAGACATAAACCAGTCCTCCTTTCCAGGAAAACCTCCAGGCCCTCTATATAACTATTGTGCAAATTGTTTTGGAATCTAATTAAATGCAAATTAATTGTAAATATGCATGATTTAAACAAAATTGAAATAAAATGGTTAAGGTACCATAATTACATTTTGCCCCACCTAAAAGAAAGGCATTGACGTCAACATTTACTGAGCTTTATTCAAATGAAATTCCTCAAAAAACACATTCTTTTCAATAAAAAATCAAATTGTTGCAAATCAGCTGACAATATATTGAAGCTTGGGCCTTTCAACAACGGATGTACCTGTTTAAACTTGCATGCATGCACCAGCTTTTAAAGAGGGGAAGGTGCACTCTGTTGGATACAGTGTAAACTAGTACTAACAACTAACACCTACAGCGGCTATTGCAAAATTAAGCTAACGGCTATTGCTGCAAAAACTTCTGACATGAACAGATGGAATTTTATATGATGAAAATTTTAAGGATCATAACTCTAAGCAAACAGTATTAGCCTGTATGCATCACACTGGCCTAGGCATTTATAATGTTTTACTTTTGGCTGTGTGAGTGTTTGGGGATAACCTCAGTACCATCCAGCAATAATCTCCTGGATGTTGAGAAACCCTAGCGATGACATGAGCCATGATCTGGCAGCGATACACCCTGACAGCAGACACAGCGCCCTCCATAACCCTTACCAAAACACCCACGTCCCATGCTCCTGATGGATTAGGCCATGTCCATAGGGTCACACAGGGATGGGCTCAAAGGCGAGGAGGGGGCTGTGAGGACAGAAGAGTGTCTGCCCCATCTCACCTCTGCTGGCCTTTGGGGTGGATTCTGATAGGATTGGGCCTATCTGAGCCAGGGGAAAGATAATGAATGAGGGTGTAGTCCTTATATGTGTGTGTGTCTGTGTGTGAGCTGACAGTGCCAGAGGAACATGTGTTATGAATCTATCAGGCTGGGCGCCTGGGCCGTCATCGAGTGGACGGGGGTCCGGTTCCAGGCGCTCCGGACTGCTAGGATGACCGGCATGCTTGCTTGGCAGCTACCTGACCCCCATACACACTTCCCTCCATGCTGACACACACAAACACAGATACACACACACACACAGAGATTCACACACACACACACACACACATGCACACACATCGACAAGCTTCCCCAGCACCCGACACTTTAGACTGATTGGGCTAGCAACTGCAACAGCTGGCTGAGGATTAAGGCAGGGCCAGATTCAGCGTGTATGTATTTCTGTGTGTGTTAGTGTGTGTGTTGTTGCGAAGGGACTGGCTGGTCCCTCTGGCACCTGTCGCCTAAACCCAATCCCTGCCCTCCTAAGCTGGGTGGATGAGCAGAGTCCAGTCCTCCTTTGGGACCCTGTACTCCTGCCCCAGAGCAATGCTGGGCTGAGCTCAAGAGTTCAGCAGGGTAGCATGGGCATGCTGTGGGGCAACTGGGGGTGGGAATGAGTGCGAGGGGTGGTTCCAGAAAGATGTGGGGATATACCCCCTGAAACAAATTAAAAAGAGACACATTAAAATGAAACAAAATCTTTAAATGATACACAAGTGAGACCTCCACACCACCACCAACAGTCCTCTCAGGGGGGTGGACAGGGTAAGGGATCAGCGTGCTATTAATGGGACTTATAACACATGAGGGTGAAAAGGGTCTGACAATTTTACGCCCTCAACTGCAACCCAGCATGAACAAATATACTGAAATATTGGCAAGGGAACACACACACATACGAGTGCATGCACACACACACACACACACACACACACACACACACACACACACACACACACACACACACACACACACACACACACACACACACACACACACACACACACACACACACATATCAGAGGCTCATTCTGGTAAGACAGGGCAGCAGTCAGCTCTCAGCACCCTGCCTTCCATCCGTTTGATGACTATATTTTCCTGCACACACACACACACACACACACACACACACACCCAAACACACACACACACACACACACACACACACACACACACACACACACACACACACACACACACACACACACGAGGATGCAATCCATGCATCTTAATCTGCCCACTATAGATTAAGCTACTGCATTCTTACACCAGAATCATATATGTATCGTGTGCTCTGGCAATAGTTAATGAAGACTTTGTCTGAGAGAAGTCTTAGATGTTGAATGTAGGTTAGTTAGCAGAAATTATTTGCATATGCCAATATTTGCCTTAAGCAATTAGAAATATTTAAATGAAAGGGAATTTTGGTAGATGAGTGATTAAATGAATAAATGGACATTCTAAACTTTAAAGTAGGTGATATTTTAAGCTTGTAGTATTCCAATGGTATGAAAATATCTTGAAATGCACACAATGGTGCTCCTGTCAGCAGTCCCAACTGGGTGATTTTTTAGCACTCCATTATGTTTTGGTATTTTTTTTTTATATCTTTCCTTTTCTGTTTTATTATTTAAACTTAAAAAAAAAAAAAAAAAATCTGTCGCTAAAATGGAATGGACTAGAGCAGAATCTGTGACTTTCATGTCACCCACTAAGCTAGGCTTCTGGTGTCTTGAGAGTGGCGAGACTCCTTTAAGAACAGAGCAGTTAGAGAGCGAGTGCAGGAGTGACTGTCGTAGGCTGAGCTCAGACCTGACAGCTGTTAGTCACCGGAGCAGACGGAGCGTTTAGCAAAGAGATTGCCTGGTGGCAGTAAATGTACAGTGCAGGTTACAGTTTGACCATGAACTCTGCAACTCCCCAAAACACAAGAAGACCTCATGTTTGAGTAACAGCTATCATTATCACTGCTAATATCCATGCTATTTGTATCTGTGCTAATATCAATGTGAGTGCTACCCATGCTAATGATGTTAAGCATGCTGAAATAACAGTGTCTGGTAGCCATGCTATAAAGTCTGACTACTAACCGCAGCCCATTCTCAGTTTGAGAAAGAATGTTAACTGTTTGACAGTTAGAAACACACTGGCTGGAGCGCGACTTTTCCATTCAGTATCCTCAGCAGCGTTTAGTCATCTGCCTCCATCATGTTTACAAAGCTGCTGTGGGAAGTGTTCAGTGACGTGAGGTCAAGGTCATGGAGCGATTGCTAATTTTTAACACGTTTTTTTCCTGCTATTAATTAATCAAAATGAACGCGTTATTTTGACAGCCCTACATTTGAGTAATGGTGACTAAACACATGGAAAAGCACAAGCACAGAAGAAGGATGAATTAAAGTCAAGATAGCCTTGCTAGGCAGGCTCTCCCAACAAAGGTTCAGAACTACCTCCAACTTTATGTTCTGTGTTCTGAAGTGTGGGAATAAGGCCAGTTATGAGAGACTAGTATGCCCTTCACTCAGAGCCTCTCCATCATGTTCATATGTTTGCCTTACATTGGAGCAGGAGCAAACTGCTTATTATGTGATCAAGGCTTTAAGATTTAAGAAGTTTTTTGGTATCATGGCTGACTACTCCACATACTGTCTGCGGTATGTGGAGTAGTATATAAAGCCTGTCATGACATGCTTATTATAGGCTATGTGCCCCTGGCTGACGTAAGTCGTCATGACAGAAATGTGTAAAGCAATTCTGCATCACATGTGACTTCATTAGGTGAGTGAACAGCATAAAGTGCATCTCTTCCAATTATGTGTTGCCCTGCTTGAGACTATAAAGTTTAAAAATATATTCAGTGAGCTCACAACATGTTTTCCCGCACAAAATTACTTGTGATGTAACAAGTCCCTACAGCCTGCAGATGAATGAGAGGGAGAAAAATCCTGCACAAGGTGTCACAGTGGTGTAAGTTGTAATCAGGTATACTGCACATAAGTGATTTTTCCTTGTTATTTTACACAGGGTAAAGAAAAAACAGACAATTTTCATGTAGCTTTTGTATCATGGCATCTTTGGCAGTCTATGCATTTGAACAAAGTAAACTTCTCTCCATTCTCCTCATGAGCTGCCTATACATCGACTCACTGCTGTGTGACAGTGGCACACATGAACGAGTATGAAAAGTTCGAGGATTATCACGGATTACAAAGCGACATAACATGAAATCTATTTTTAGTTTGGTGCAGTTTGCGCTTTTGTGTTCTACATGTGCAGCACTGTGAGCGACAGTGATGTTTGGCTTTCTTGCGAAGTGTGCTGTTGCCTGGTGTAATCCGCTGTGTATGAATAGGTGTGTGTGTTTGTGTGTGAAGTCGGGTCTGGGCAGCTCAGTGTGATGGAAAGCAGATCCAGGCTCTGCTTCCTCTCACCCAGCGCTCACAACATCTTCAAACCAGACACACACACACACACACACACACACACACACACACACACACACACACACACACACACACACACACACACACACACACACACACACACACACACACACACACACACACACACACACACACAGTACTGTGTTCAATCACACATAGGGATAGGGAATAGTCCTATTTGCTGACTCACACACATACAGACACACACACTAGTGTCTCCAACCCCTTCAGGCTCTTTGACCAGGGTTAGATTGCGTTACACCTCAGAGGAATCCTCACTTTTAACACAGCGTCTGGCTGTGCTGTCCAGAGGAATAGTCATTAAGTGAAGAAGGATAACTCAGGAAAGACAAAACATTCCCACGTCTGACACGCAAACACTCACGCGCAGGAATTTCATAAGATCGGCAGGAGTGCTAGGTGAAGCTGTAGAAGAAAAACAGTTTTTTTTTTTCCTCCAAAGAATGTTGCTCTGAACACACTGGTACAATATCATCAGAGCATGGCCATAAATGTCACAAGTTCAATTTTCACTCTAGGAAAAAAAACTCGGGGGCAGCGGTAATATTAGCTGTAGTGAATCGCAGACTGGGGAGGAGAATCTCTGTAAAATGTTAGAGAGAGGTCATGAATCAACACTTCTGCTTTGGTGGAAATGTTTCTGTGATGGGGTATTAAAGCCAGACTCCACAGTTGAAATGGGAATTTTAGAGGAGATGTTTGTTACTTTTAAGGAGAGAGAATCCTTCATCTGCAACAACAGAATGTTGAAGAGAGCACTCAAATTTTTTTGAAACTAATAAAGGAGCCATTAATGTTTACACTTTGTCTTTGATTTGTGTGTGTGTGTGTGTTTCTTTAGGTGTACAAATGGCTGTTAATAGTGTTTGTGTGTGTGTGTGTGTGTGTGTGTGTGTGTTAATAATATAATAATAATATTATACATAAAAATACTATAAGAAATAATACAAAATCTGAGCATGAAAGCTCATTTTGGACCATGTTTGATGCTTCTGAAATTAATTGTCATGAGTCAGCGTGCCAGGTCCTTGTCCAAGCCTGGTCAGATGTCACCGTTTGTGACCACGAGTCATCTGGTTTAAGTTATGTCAAAGTCTGTAAATGATGTCACTTTTATGACATCACTCGCATTACGCAAGTTATGTTCCTTACATCGCTGGTGTTACTTTACATGAATTTCGCACATTTCAAGATAGTATGATCATTTCCAAAACCTAAGCAGTTATTTTTTTAACCTGAAATGGACCAAACTTTAACCTTTGACAATGTTAATGGCACTGCAAATATCACAATATTTCATAATATTTGAATTGTTTGTCAGCAGCTTTTTTTGTCAAGGTCTAAGGTTGCATATTACGAATTATTGCTAACTTGACAGCAGAGTCATTCATGTGCAAAACTGACAATAGCGGTGTAGATAGAGCATCTATTTTCAAAGTTAAGGCCATTGACCGTGCTGCTGTATTAGATGAGTTGGGAGTGTGAACGTGTTGGAAATATTGCACAGGATTTGCAGTTTTAAGTTGTATCTCTTACAACAGTAGAAATGTCAGGTGATGTGGAAGCACTATAAGCGTCTGAAGTAGCTACTCAAGTCTAAGAGCTGATAGTTGAGTTGAGTTGATTTGAGTTGAGACTATATTACAGGTTATAGGTTTTTAGCCCTGTAGGATTGTCAGATTGTATGTGGGAACTGAAAGTAGTAGTAGAACTGTCAGCTAAAAAATCAGAGAGGGAAGCAGCTTAACTCTCTGTTCATGTCTAAGCCATGAAAGCAGCTGAGATGTAAGGGATGAAAGCTTGTTCAACATTATGTGACTGGTCTTGTAAATAATTATACAAACATAATACATTTGGTAGATAATGGATAGTAAGTGCTCCAGCTTGACAGCATCAACAGATAGGGAACACTTATTTTGTTCTTTTACATTTCATAGAAAACATTAGCGAATCTCTTAATGCGAACTAATAAAATCATTCTGTTAATGCTTGTAAATGTGTAATTTATACTTTTTTTTATAGGATGAAAGGGTCTTTTTCTCCATCCAATTTGCAGCACCTTAAATTGAACATCAGCAGAGTTAATGGTGTTATTCAGCTTCAGCAGCAACAGCAGCCAGAGAGAATGTGATGAATTTGCCTTATCAGGACTTCAAAGTCCAACATTTTCCAGCATTTAAAGAAAGGGTGTAAGGGAAAAGCAGTCGGTTTTCTGCCAAAGTGTTGCTGTGAGGCCTCCACTCAGTATGAACACACAGGTCTGAGTCATTCTGCCGGCCCTGAGAGTTCACCACTTGAAGGAAATGATTTACTTGTCCAAATCCTCCCTCTTGTTTGATCCCATGGGGAGCTGGAGCAGAAGTAGGGGCGATGCTAGGTTACCAATGTGTGTTTTTGCCATCCCTCCCCTCCCTTTTCTTCCCTTTTTCGATCCTCTGCTTAGGTCGGCCATTTTGTAATTTACGGCTGTCATAAGGCCAGCCGTCGGCTACGAACAGTATGGGATTATATGAAACGCTGTCCGACAGCATATTTCATAAGGAAGATCAAACAGGCAGCTAAGTGATTTCTTTTTCTGAGGGCAATAACTTTTTGTGGAGCTACTTAACGGCCATGGAGGGGATGACTTTGCAAGACCTCAAACTCAACTATTCATTGCACTTCTACACAGAATCTAGGAAGAAAAAAAGGACTAGTAACTTCGTGGACTAGAGCCAAAGTCTTTTCGTGAAGTGCACAAAACATACCAGGCTGAGGATACTTCTCAGGTAGAAGAATGTATCCGGCGTTTCCACCTCATATTTCATAAAGGAAATCTTGACTCCTCTATGTACATTCATGTAACTACAATCTGTGGATCTGAAGTGTGCAAAATCCACACAGAGGAGAGGTCGGCACGAGTCCAGTTAGAAAAAGAAACACAGAAGAGGAGGATTACTTGCACAGTTGATCCCTCTTCACACACAGACAGAAACAGGACTTTGGAGTATATAGCCTTCCAGCAGTTCTATTAGGTGGTCATATTCTTTAAAAAGAAAACCAAATCAGAGGATAGATAAAAATTTAGGGCCCAAAGTATAGATTTATGCTTAATAATGGAGGTGAAGTATATCTAAAATGGTGTTGGTTGTCACGCAAACATGTACACAATGACAATGTTAATATGTAGCAAGTACAGTTTATCATGGTTGCTATGTTCACATGCTGCTTATTAGAACTAAACACAAAGCACAGCTGAGACTGATGGGAAAAAGAGTTCTGAGGTCTGGAACAATAAAAACAGTAGTCAGGTCTCTGCGCAGATAATAAAATTGACATCTTCACATCAAAAACTTGATGGTAAATACTGTCCGTCTACCTTGAGGGTGTTTCAGCACCAAGCATCACTGATGTAAACACACAGTCTGCGTCCCCTCCACTTATCCGGGTCATCCAGGAAAATAAAACTAAAAGCTATTATGGGGCTACTTATTGCTATATCTGCATGTGCATCCACTGCCATGGCAATGTCATTAGTTTTGAAAGTATTAGTCATGAACTAATCACATTCACGACTAACACTTTGTGTTGGAAAGATTTGCATTTTTTAGTGAGTTTTGAAAACTGACATTGGTTGAGGCGGGGTGAAAATTTACCTTAAAGGTTCACCAAAGTGATGACAAGGTATCCTGAGGGGAACATTACTGACTTAATCCAATAACTGTTGAGACACTCAGAACAAAAAAAACACCTGCTCCTCACACCATAAATATCTGAACGAAATTACAAAGCAATTCATCCAATAGTTGGTTCAGCATGTCACTTTAAATCAAAAATGTCCATTAAATGGTCACGCTGGAGACATGGTGTCCAGAAGGTTTTGCTTTTGGCCTTCAGCGAAGTAATGTTTACTTGTCATCTCTTGTCACAGGTTGCATACAGAGTTTTGAAATACAAGAGTGATGTTCACTTGTCAGATCGGTTTATTTGAATCACTTTAGAAGCTTGATGAGCAAAACCATAGCCAGCCTCAATAAAGGCAGCAATATGTATTTTCATATTTTTATTTTTATCTTGCAACCCCATACGGCATCCCAAGCCCTACATTGGGATCACCTGTGCTACAAGCCACATAGAACCAATAACAAATGTGCAAAATTTCATAGCAATCCATACAATGGTTGCAGCAATATTTCATTTGGGACCAAAGTTTTTGACTAACTGACTTACCAACACTAAAACCATGCTATCAGCATGCCTAGAAACATGACAGTAGCTCAGAAAGTTTGTCGGACAAAAATAGCTCTGTCTGAATTTGTCTGGCTAGTAGCAAACACACAAACATATAGTACGTCTTAGGGGACCCTTCAACATGTGCACTCATGCTAAACAAATACAAATGTGGGCTAACACACACAGACTTTAAACAGCCATTTATGCAACTAAAGACACACATGCATGCATGCATGCACACACGCACACACAAACAAACAGCAAAACGAGGGTGATGAGAAACTCCAGTAGCAGCTTGGTTGCACTGGTGTCAGCACTGAGCAAACAGAGGCCAGTTGTTGACGCGCCAGATATATGAGTGTTATTCTTCCTCTGTGTGTGTGTGTATGTGTATTCCTGCTGGGACTCCCCTTGGCTAAACCAAGCCTCCTACACCTCCACTTCCTCAGAACTCCATCTCTCTCTCTCTCTGTGGAAGGATTGATGAGCAGCCTGACTCCCCTCCATCCTCCCTGACTTTCTCACGGAACAGAGGGAGATGAGGAAAAATGAAGAAAGCGGAGTCTTGTCGGCCATCATTCATTCCTCTTCACCTTGGGAGTGTGAAAAAAACCCAAAATGCTGGCAGTGACAAATAGAGCAATAAAGCTATATGGGCCGGCAGAACACGCAACCCTGCTCATGTTGCGGGAAGTTATGCAGAAATGACTTCACCCGCATTGGTGAATATATCTGTCGACTTACTACTATGACATCAGTCATAGCCAAAGCTGCAAGCAGTGACAACTGAAAATCTTAGTTTTGATCATGGTAATCAATACAGTTATTAATGGTTATTGCACCAATAAAAAACAAACGTTGTTTGCAGCAGGGCCCTTGCCACTACTAAAGCGCAATCCACTGTATTTTTCCAGGGAATTTGCTCCTTAGGGATGCAAATTTGACACTAAATAAAATCAGACCGTTAACTACAGAAATATTTTTGTCATTAAAAATGTACACAGAGGGATATGTTTGCGCCTAGGGTCTTGTTTTCATAATCCCAGTATGTTTTGGCTATAAGCTATAGCCATAATAACCACAAATGCGTTTTCATGCTATGAACTGTGATTTGCCTCAATTGAGCCTTTATATTCACTCTGTGCTCTTCAGTGAATATGCAGTTAAGCAAGAAACAAAAAATAGCATAACATTATCTAACTAGCTAGCTAACATAAAACAGTTAGCTAACGTTGCGTCAAGAGGAGTGAGCCTAATGTCAGCCGGGTTTGCTTGCTCCTTCAGGGTATATGCAGGAATCCTAAAGTTAAACTTAATACCTTTTAAGACCTTTTCTTAAGACCCTTTCCTTACATACAAGACCTCATTGCCACATTGAGTTCTAAACTGTTACATCAGCACCTTAACTCACACTTATTATATATTGCAAGATGTAAGATAGCACAACTCAACAGTCTTAGTTAGTGGTAACTTCTTATCAATACAACATAATTTAAATAGGCAGGGTGGGAGCAAAGCACAAGAGAATGAACTGAGTCACTAACCCAATGCAAGGTTTACTGGAAAGAAACCATTATAAGCCAGTATTTGACCAATAAACAAAACAATTGACAAAATGAAAAATGAAATATATTAGACTTCAGTGGGCCTCAGAAAGGTCATTCCCTATAGTAACTCCCTCACAAATACCGAGTGGTGGAAGAAGTATTCCAATCTTTTACTCAGGTCAACGTAGCAATACGACAAAACAGAAGAACTCCACAGCAGGTAAAAGTCCTGCGTTCACAATCCTACTTAAGTAAAAGTACAATATTATCAGCTAAACATATCAGTCATCAGATTATCAATATTGCATCAATTCTGTTGTAGCTGTAATTACGTTATATACTATTAGGTAATATTATCCAGTGGTTCCAAACCTAGTGGTCGGCCCCTCCAAAGGTTCACAAGATAAATCTGAGGGGTGCTGAGATTATTGATGGGAAAGGAAATAAGGAAAAAAGTTCTGCTATGCAAGTTACAATTATTTTTCCAGAACTTTAGTCTAATATTGGCTTTTTTTGTGTGAAATATTTCAGAGTTTTATTCAGATATCTGTTTAAATCAAACCATATCAGGAGTAAAGAAGGGAAATGACTGGTAACAACTCATAGTAATGCAATGATCAAATTCAGGCAAACTTATCCTATTTAGATAAATACACATGCACCCTGTCCTAATTCCTTATTTCTGTTGTAACGTGAAAAAGTTTGAAAAAGGACATATTGGTTGGTTGCTAACACATCTTTAAGATGGCATAAATTATTGTTAGCCAAAAAACATGAAGGCTTTTCTTGTTTTCATTGAGACTGCAATTACTTTGTCGCAGTTTGTGATGTTTTGGCATGTTCATAAAGCTTAACATGGTGAATATATTGGTCCACCCATACTAGAGTCCTTGCTGTTGGCGTTTTGAAGCTATACTGCCTGACTGATACAATGTAATAAACACTTCGGCTAAACTGCTGTCACCATTTTTCTTATTTTCAATCATGTCTGACCGAACAACAGTAACTAAGGGGGCAGGACTTTAGATTGATCCATTATTATAGGACAGAAGATGCCAATGGTGTAAATATTTATTTAATTATCATCATCAAATTGTATTTATTTATTTTTTCATCATGTAAGAAATTTCATTATATATTTATATTTTTTGAAAAATGCCTCTAAACAAATGTTATACATCATTGGTCTCTAAAACACAAGCAGAATTGAAGCATGATCATCAAATCTTCTGCAAATAAAGCAAAAACTATCAACATCATAAGACTGGAATAGGTGTAAGAGGGGAAACTGGTCTTTGATGGGTGGAATGTGCTGTGATATAATGTTAAGAGATTACAAAGCTGGTATACTGAGGACAGACAGAAACAAAAGAACAACTGACCTGTTTGGATCCGTTGGATGACACCACATGGAGAACATAGAAAAGACAAAGAGAAACCAGACCAGTTAGAGGACAGTTGGCAAAACAAATCGTCAGCATGCAGGGCACACACATACACACACTCACACTAACACAGGAATGCATTACACAAATCATAGGTTAATTAGTCCTCCACTCCAGGTGGTGACAGTTTCACTCTGTGGGGAGCCACAGCAGCCACTGTGTGTGTGTCAAGTGTCAGAGACCCCTTAGCACCTCATCACCTTTGACCTCTTGGGGGCTTTCATGCTGTGAATAACATTAACATTGTATTGTATGAACACACATACACACACAGATATACCATGGTAGAGTATGAGGACTAAGCTTGCAGGTGCAATAGTTCAACTTTATAAGTTGTCATGTGTGTTTCAGTTGTACTTTGCTGCCTGCTGCCACTCAACTTGGATTATACTATATGGATACAGTACATAGACACAATTTGATGTTGATGAGTGAAGCAACAAAGGATTGGTAGTCTTGTTAAACAATGCAAAAATTTCACTAAATCTAAAATTCTACTTCTACTGAAACAGGCCTTTTTTTTTCCAACGATGGAGATACACTCATCAACATCGGAAAAGGAAGTGTGGGGTTTAGATTCAGTGCCGCAGACTGCGAGACAGGAGAAGTAATTGAATGTTTTATGTTAATTCAACTGTCATTCTAAAAGAGGGTTGTACAATTAAATGTAAGTTGTAGTCCCATCATGCAACCCAAGTAGGAGATTTTATTGGTAAAGTGTTAAGGATGAGTTCAGCCTGAGCCTGAGAAATGCAGCTGCTTCATAGTTTGTTGGTACGGCAGCTGATACTTCTGTATCCCTGCTAGACAGCAGCAGATTTGATGGGCTGATACACACAGTCACCTTCACTATTAATATCTCAAAATTATTTCAGGTTAGATGTGGTATCTCTACAGACATAGTAAGGACAAATTTGACACTGGTCTGTAACTATCCCAGCACAAACTCTTCACTAGTTAGGTTCCATTCCTGTGCTTTTATAGGTTAATTTCAGAGCCATCAATTATGATAGCTTGCGAAGGTGTGGGCTGAAGATACCAGGAAAAAGAGTTACAGGTCCCAAATGTGCCAGTGTAAAGAGAAGGAAACATGTCTTCCACTGGGTGAGAGTTTCCCTCTAGAGCAGCCAGACCACCTAGCACTGGGAGCCTGGTGACAAGAGCTTTGATTATTATGCCTGCACTCCCTGCCAGGGCTAAATTTAAGTGTTCCCATAAAGTCCAGAAGAAATAAGACTTGGGAATGACCTGGCCTGTGCCTGTGTGAGAGAGGGGAGAACTCTGACTGAGAGTGTGTGTGTGTGTGTTTAGGGTCTCTTCTGGTCAGCGTTGTCGCACAGTCCGGGGGATAATAATAGGATGTGCTACAACTAACTGAGACTAAAGCCGGACTTCCCACGTCTCCCACTCGCTGGTGGCACTTGTGTTATTCTCTAAACACCCACCGGCCCGGACCCCCCCCCTCCTTATGCAATGCAGCCGTCATGCTCACATCTCTTGCTTCGTCTCTCTCATTCAACCTCCCTCGAGCATAAAGAAAACTGCAAGAAAGAGCAAGACACTTCGGGCAACCCCACATCTCCCAAGGAAATGTTGATTCCTTGTTTATCTTGGATTAAAAATAACTTTGGGAATAGGCCGATCAATACGTTCCCTGTGACAAGAGAATCAAGGGAAAAAAGGAGGCTGTGGAGGAGGAGGAGGAGAAGCAAGCGGAAGGGAGGAAAAAAGCGTGAGAAATTTGACGACATTTAGAAATGAGTGTGTATGTGTGAGTGTGTGACGGGTCGCACAGAGTCATTCCCATGGCCTCATACAGTAGCCCTGATGCTGCTACCAACTGCTCTGATGTTTTAACAGTGACAAAATGGCCGACATACACACATAATAGGATAGTAAAGGTCCTGGAGGAGACGCTGGGAGCCATGTATGCTATATAAAGGCCTTCAGAGGACCGGAGCACTGAGAGGTCATTCCTGCCTGTGCTTTCCTTGGCTCCCTCCTCTCCTTTCAAAGGATCTGCTTATGGTTTCTGTCAGAGATGCACGTCCATTTTTCACCCCATTAACAACTATCATTACCAGCCCAACTGGAGGCTATAATTGGGCCAGCCATGGAAAAGAGTTGTCAAAACACAATTAAATTCCAAACTATGGTGAGAGAGAACAGAGGGAAAGTGCAGGATGGCCATAACATCGTATTGCCGGCTTTGCTTGCCCAAAAATAGGAAAGAAAAACATTAAAACCATTATTATGCATTGGAAGGCTTTGGAGGGGGATTATATAGACGGGTGATCTGAGCTGCCCAAACGATAGGGCTACTGAAAACATAACAAATAATCACTCTTGGTGTCAGAGATGAAGAATGGACACATTAAAAGCTCTATCTAAGGATCAAAAGCCAAGATCCTGTGAGAGTCTTGATTTAGAAAAACTTCAAATAAAGTCATGACCACAAAGTGGCTACAAAGACAAATTATTAGAGCAGAATAGAGATGTTCATGATGAATAAACTTCTCATTCTTTTTGTCAGGAGCTAGCATCAGGGCTTTCATGTAGGCTCTTGGACTGGGATAAGAGCTTTTCCCAGTCCAATTTTTTTCAGGCCGAACACACAGCTAATAACAAACTCAATAGCAACATTCAAAGTACAGACAATCTGCTCCTACACATGGATTTTTCTGTCTCTGTTATGAGAGTTTACGTGTGATGAAGCTCAGGAGAAACAGACATAGCCAGAACATAGCCAGAGAGCGGCGTTTTGTCTCTCGGTGGACGCATATGCTTGGTCCTCAGTAGAAACAACAGAAAAAAGCCGGCCCTTACTTCCGTAGAATCTGTAGCACGCTGGTTCTGGTACATCACACTTGAACACTAATTCCTGTTGCAATTTTCATGAGGCCTTAGCATTGCAGCATATCAACTTCAAGTATAACAGAAATAGTAGAAGTATGTATATAAGAACACTACTATTGGTGTTGAGGTAAGCATATACCAAAACAACAGAGTCATACTTTATAAGAAGCATACTTTGTAGGGCTGACCCGAATGCTTCGACGCATCGTACATTGGCCTGGTAACCAATGCCCAAATCATTATTCAATGCTATCTGTGTTTTTTTAACGCATTACTTCATAAATCTGAAAAAAAAAACAAAAACAGTAGTACTAGTGCAACATTATTCATCATCTAACTGGGAAAGTGACACGTGATTGCACAAGTCAGGCTTGCAAGATACAAAGCCAGAGGTCACGTTAACTGAATATAAATATATTTTAAAAGACGAAAGAACTGAAGGCGATCTACTGCAAGGTTAGTAACACAGGGATTTCATTATTTTACTTAAGGCACCTAAAGGCAGTACAGTACATTAACTTATAATCACATTAAAATGCATTACAATAGTGATAATATTGTGTTATGAAATGATTACAGTGTATTAAAACGATGTGAATTTTAACCCACTATGATCTCATAAAAAATAGGAGGTGGCCAGCAATTAAGAAGTATTCAGTTGACATTATAAGTCAATATACAGTTTATTTCCCAATGGTATCATGAAGCTCATAAAATTATAATTTGCAAATCTGGTAAATGGAATCTCAAAACTGGGCCCACATACTCTCGCCACAAGCCTAAGCAAATACATTAAGTTAGTTTAGAACTAGTGCACAAATATTATGTGGGCTGCATATAGTTCATATCAGACATACAAACCCATTAGGCCCGAACCACTGGGTTGCTTTAATTTATGTTTGCTTAACCTCAAATACAGTCACAATCAAGTAACCTGAATGTGTTTAGCTCAATATATTTTGTGATGTGATGTGTTTTAACTTGCCTCAGAGCAACTTGTTGCTTTCAATTACAGCTGGAAGTAAGGAAATATAAATATACTGTAGCCAGTTAAACTAAGTTATGAACATTGAGAAATGTCTGTGTTTGTGGCCTCAACTGTTAATCAAAACACAACATCTTGTGGCTGCATTCAGCCCACTATTGCGGGCTACTGTCAGTGAAGGAATTGGTACATTATCGTTCATGACTATTAAAAATTGCCCCAGAAAGCAAAAAGCAGCTGATTAACTTTAAGAAACTTGACAAACTTCTACCAAACCCAAATTTAGCTGTGGTGCAAATACGTGTACATAATCTAAAGCAGGACTGTCCTGGGAGAGATTTAAACGTTTAGTTAACTGCAGTAGGAAAAGGCATACTGTACTTTACAATGAAGGCCTACAATGTCTACCAAACCATGTGGTGTTAACAGTGCGTGTGTGTCAGTGACATTAAGCAGAAGAGGCTGGGTAGTGGAAGGGAGTTGCAGGTCTCTCTGCCTCTGTAATCTGGCCTGATTTATAGAAACTAGCCCTGCTCTCCCCTTCCACCTCCACACTGACACACTGGGCCTCCTCCACTGGAGACAGCCTGGCGTCCACACGCACACATGCACACTCATACACACACTTAACACAGAAACAGCCATGCGCATAGACACATTAATATACTCACAGGGACAGGGATCGTCTCAGTTGCACAGTAGTGCACGCAACCAAACCACATGGGCCCGTTGCTTAACCAAATGAACACCAGATCCAGAAACAAAAAGCATTTAAGTGTCTGCATGCTGTTACAGTAGAGTAGAATACAGAATAGATCTACACCAAGAAATTATTTAAGTTAGATAATATTTGATTAACCCCTTCAGAAAAGTTTGGATTGTTAGATCAAACAACTACAAACAACAGAACACAGAAACATTACAAATATTAAAGGAACAAAAATAAAAATGTAGTCATACTACCATGCTGATGGAAAGTCGGAAGATTTGTAGTCCATTAAAGATTTCTGGAGCTTCACAGAGAAACAGCGTTGCAGCATTCTCCTAAAAAATTAAAGTAGCTAGGGGCTTTTTTTTTTTAAACACAAAAAAGTCAAATATTTATCCAAATCTTCACTGTAGCTGCTGAACTAAAAGTGTTATCATGCACCCCGTCTAAAGCTCGAATACACATTGATGGTGTAACTCAAGTCTTTTCATATCAATCTGAGATCTCTGGTGCCTCCAGACACTTGGATTACACCAGACAAGCTGTCTGGAAAGATTCTATAAATGTTATTTTTCTGTAGTTTTAAAAAAATAATTTATAAACAAGTCCCCAGCTACTTCAGTTGTTTAGGAGAATTCTTAAACACCGATTAGCTGTGAAGCTCCAGAAATGTTTTGTTGACCGCAAAACTTGACTCTTGAAGCTTTCCATCATCGTCAGAGTGAGTAGTTAGCCAGTAGTAGTAGTCTCCCAACCTGGAACCTGACTAGTATGCTTTCAGAACCAACAGATCCAAGGAGGATGCCAAATCTACTGCCCTTCACTCAGTCTTCACACACATGGATAATAAGCTACATCAGGATACTGTTTGTTGACCTCAACATAATCTCACCCATGACACTGATTGGAAAACCAAACGCTCTGGGCTCGAGTGCCACAATTTGCAACTGGATATTGGAATTCCTCACAAGCAGACCCCAGAGAGTTCAGACTGGCAGTCACACCTTCTCTATGTTAATGCACAACAGCGGAGCTCCCCAGAGCTGTGTGTTCAGCCCCCTCCTGTCCACAGTTATAGGTTCCTGGGAATCAACATGACTGAGAGTCTTCGTCATCATACATCTCCATCCTGGTTAAAGAGAGCACAGAATAGACTGTACTTCCTACTGAAACTTAGGACTTTCACAGAGGAGCAATAGAAAGCATCCTGACTGGGAACATCACAAACACATGGTTCATGCATGGCCCAGGAGAGAAAGGTTCTCCAACGGGAGATTAAAACCACCAGAACGTCACTGGTACCATCTACAGAGCATCAGTGACATTAGTGAAGTGAGATGTCTGCACAGAGCCCAAAAGATATTAAAAGACAACACCCACCCCGAGACAGACTGTTCATCCTGCTGCCATCTGACAACAGATACAGAAGTACCTGCTGCTGTACTACCAGGCTACAGAGCAGTTTCATTGCTCAGCCTGTGAGACTCCTGAACTCACCCACAACACTCCATTGCCAAAACAATGTAGCAGGACTTGGAAGCTTCAAACACTGTTTTGTGTTTAAAACACTTGTTTAAAAATTGAAATCAAATTTACCTCATACCTTAATGACTGAATTTTCATTTTTGGGTGAACTTATCCTTTAAAACTGGTTAACTTCGCTTCCTTTCAGAAGGTGGATTTATAACAGAAAACTGAAGTAGACATGTAAATATAGTATAACAAAACGTAACGCGTATAAAATAAAACCACATGAATTTCCCTGAAGAATGCAATTTAATGATGCACTACTATTGAACCAGTAAAGTACTGTACTTGGGCATATATTCATTGGGTTTGTGTAACTATGCAGTTAGTCCCCAGTATTTAGAGTGCCTTGATTTGTGCAAAAGCATATTTTAAATTGTTTATACCATGTTGTCAGAGACAAAGGCCAAAACCTTGGCAAGACAGAAAACAAATTGAAGCCATGCAATAACGGATAAAAGATAGACTCAACGGAAACACAATATTCACACGCATTAGGATAGCATAATACAACACCTTTGTGTGTGTGCGTGTGTGTGTCTGCGCGTGTCTACATGTGTGTATACTATGAATCACAGTGTATGGACTGGTGTTTACAGTGAAGCTGGGTTATCTGTCTCCATTACACCACCATGGCTCAGCCTCCCAGGGCCATTATCTACTCAGACCTGCCTAAACACACACACCCAGAGACAGGAAGCCCCACATGCTAAAGGCAAGACCCTCTACACAAGGCCATGGCTTGAGCACATAATGGGCCTTTCTGGGGTCTGGTGGCTCTCAATGCAATCCAACACCCAAACAGAGGAGACCCAAGAAAAGCACCATTTCCTTCACCCACAGCTTTTCTTTGATCTGCGTTAATGTCAACACACATTCAGATACAGCTGTTCATCATAACTTTGAACATCCAGACTCACTTAGTTCTTACTAATATTGACTGTTGTTGTTGTGGCTAATGTTTTGAAGCGGAGCTACAGTCTGACTCAAGGTCAATTTAACATCCTCTAACAGTGGTCAGATGTTGTGATGAAGCACACTCAGCTAGCTCCTTATCAGCTTTTACAAACAATGTCCTGCCGAAATCCAGTTAATCCTGTGTGACACATGCTCTGAGTAAGATCAGATAGTACGTGTGTGCCTGTTCTAGATTTGTGATCAAGTACACAAGCATTTACACTTTGTTTACAGATTAACCATTAGGCATAAGTCATGTCACCCATTTCAGACACATGCCGGAGGTTTCTTCCTGATCACAGGGAAGCAGGAAATCACCCTCAGATACTTTAACTCTCTGTGAAACAATGTTGGTGGGATCTTCATGCCTCTACTTTATTTACTGAATATATTCTCTTATTTTTTTTGAAATGTCTTTCAACAATCCTGTGACCTTGCTGCTTTTACTTAATCCCTCAGCCTTTGATTCTGCAATACTGACATTTATAGCGCCTGTTCTAGATGATCATAAAGTGCTGGTGAAGAATTGTGAATGCACAGTTTGTCAGAGGAAGAATTCCTTTCTTAGTTTCACTAGCAAACTTTTACAAGCATACATGTGACCACTGGGTGTTAGCAGAGAATACTGTCTTGGTGTGATAATGGGGGTGTTGCAAATCATTTCGGTGAATCTGATGTCGAAGACAGATGTTAGCAAGAAATCATTTCATCACGTCTAGCTACAGATCTTGACACATTTTACTTGGATGATATTCATACCTGTAAAATCAATCATGACATAAACCAGTCAGGTATCCTCTTGATAAAGTCCAACTTTCAAGATACTAAAGAGCTGATAGTAACCAACAGTGACAATGATCTGAAGTCTCAAACAGGAAATATTTTGACACAAAAATGACCAAAACATGACTGAATATCACCATCACATATTGTCCATGGGCAGTCTGAATCCAGAGATTTTCTTATCAGCCTTCTAAAAGTCATACTGTGTGAACCCCTACCTGTGTGGTAAGTGTGTGAGTGTGTAAACACTGTGGTGACCCCCGGCCAGGTACTGTCTGGTCTGGTACATGAGGTGGTACCGCCAGTCTCCCACTGTCTTTTAATTACAAGTGGAGGTGGGGGCAGCCATTTTAATGAAAATGGGCCACATCATAAAAGGAGATTTGACCAGGTTCATCTTCAGTTCAGGCTCAAGGACAGTAAACACACAGATAATGCGGACCGTACCATTCACATGTGCAAACACACTAGATAAGATTAGATTGCCCGAATCTGCAGTTATCCCAATGGGCAAGCATAGCATCAAACACTAAAGTTCAACAAAATACAGTGGGTAGATTAAACAATCATTTTAACTGTATGTATTAAGTAGAAATCCACAGAATAAATAGAAAGAAGCCAAAAAGAGTAAGAAGTTTAGTACATCCCAGTGTAATACATACTTTAAACAGCGTACATGCAGGAATCCTAAAGATAAATTTAATGGCTTTCTAAGATGTTTTAAGACCTTTTCCTTACATTTTAAGACCTCATCGCCACTTGAATTCTGAATTGAGTTAAATCAACTACACACTTAATTGTATGTTCTTTATATATTGATTGTAAGATGGCACAACTTAACAGTCTTAGTTTGTAGTAACTCCTTATCAGGACAACATAATTCAAATTACTTAAGTAAAAGTACAATATTATCAGCTAAACATATCAGTCATCAGATTATTAATATTGCATAAATTCTGTTGTAGCTGTAATTACTTTATACACTATTAAGTAGTTTCAGGCAGTGGTTCCCAACCTAGTGGTCCGCCTCTCCAAAGGTTCACAAGATAAATCTGAGGGGTGCTGAGATTATTGATGGAAAAGGAAATAAGGAAAAAAAAGTTCTGCTGACAAATTCGAATTCTTTTTCTGGAACTTTAGTTTTACTCAGATATATATTTAAATTAAACCATATTAGGAGTTACAAGGGGGAAATGTCTGTTAACCACTAATGGTCACGCAATGATTATGTTCATGCAAACTTTACCTATTTGGACAAACTTACATGTTGAAACAAGCTATATTAAATCGATTACCTTTGAAATGGCATTTAAGATGTTTTTCATACTTGTTAATAGTCTTTATTTTTTCGATAAATTGTTAATCAACTTTTAATACTTTTTCAGACCCCGCAGACACCCTGTTAAAAGCTTTTTACGTTTAACATTGATTTAGCTAGGAAAGCTTTGTTCAGAGCAAAGCTTTCTTTCAAATAAAAAAAAAAACAACCACAATCCAGTCTGCTGGCCTCTGAACAGCTTAACTACAGTAGTTGGAGGATAGGTCTTGCTCAAGGGAACAGCAGTGGTAAACAGCGGTAGAGAGGTGCTGTTACAGCTCGATTCTGTCTGTAGTGGGATCTGGCTGTGTCTAACCATTTCAAAAACTTTCCAAATCCAATTTAAACATACTTCACACAGTGATTGGCCAGCTGTGTGGAGGTGAGGGTTTGAAATGATGTCTCTGTGTGTGTTATATGGAATGCAATAACAGAGCAACATTCCCACCTCGAACAGGATGTGTAAAATCTGCTTATGGCAAGGGGCACTTTACATTTGTGTTTCCTTTCATTCATCAGCCATCTATTGACAGAACATCCACAATATACATGGAACCAAAATACACGGACATAAACAAATGATCTCCCATTTTGGTGAGTGAAAAGAGCCAAAAGTTTTCTGAATGCCACACACCAGGCAACGTAACTACAGTCTTATGTACACAGTTTTACGCACGAGAATTCACATGAAGATCAAGATGGATGTAAGAAGGATGGAGAGATGTGGAATACAGAGTGACAGTTATTCAGCCACCGACTAATTTTAACATCCATCCATCTCCATCCCTCCCTTCTATTAGCTGTCTGATGGAGGGAGGAATGGAAGGGAACCTAATCGGTGGGAAGCTGCCCGGAAGCCCCTGACCTGAAGCAGGACGAGGGCTACAGTGTGTGTGAGTGTGTGTCCAGAGGGTCGGGGGAGAAGGCAGCATCCTGGCAGGACATTAGGGACTCGGTTCCCAGCAGCGCTAGCTACTCTCCTGCTCAGGCTCCATAAGTCTCTCCCTGCTGGGTCAATGCTGCCTTCCTCCGGGGGATTCCCCCTTTTTCCCAAGGCTATGCCCAGCTAGCTCTGACTCTCTCTCCTTGCCAAATGACCCAGAGTTCGGCCACTTGCTTCCCTTATCTGTCCTTTCCCAGGGCTGTGGTACTCTGTCCATGTCCCTTGTCTCTGTCTGTCACCCTCCCCGTCGTCAGATGTACAGTAGTCACTGTATGTACAGAATCAGCTTAATGATGGCTTCTCTTATTGAAATAAGCAACAGGACATGCTGCTGCATGAGAGACACAATGTAAATGTAACACTACGCATATAAGCATGTACATGAATAGTGATAGAGATTGCAAATCCGAAAGTTCTACTGGCTTTTTATTAGTCATAAACCAGATAATTCAGCTCAAACAACAGTGTTGGTCTTCATACTGTCATGCACTGCATATTCTATCAAATAGGAAGAAGCAGCTTATATTTGGTTGTGTGTGTGTGAGTAAATTTGCCTGTTTACTGCGGCCAATGTAGCTAAATGCACTCTGGCCACGTGAGCTGTGAAAGCTGTCGGATATGTGTGTCAGTAAGTGTAGTAAATGATTCAGACAAGGGGAGTTCAACGTGCTAAAAATGCTCAACACAGACACAAAACAGGAATTGTGTTAATCATACAGTACGTCTCCTGTCCCACAGTGAAGCTTGAGAGCCCCAGCAGTTGTTTCTACTAATGACATTTTTAAGGTTTATTTAATTGTCATTCTACAACACAGGACTGCAGAGTAAAATGTAAGTAGTAGTCCCTTTATATTACACAAAACAACAACTATTTTCATGGTGGAGTGTTGAGGATGAGTTGAGGAGTCTCACAGCCTGAGGAGTGAAGCTGCTGTGTAGTCTGGTGGCATGGCAGCAGATACTTATGTATCTGTTGTCAGATGGCAGCAGGGTGAACACACTGTGGCTGGGTGGGTGTTTATTTTAGTATCTTTGGGCTCTGTGCAGACATCTAACTTCACTGATGTCACTGATGCTCTGTAGATGCTACCAGTGATGTTCTGGGCAGTTTCAATCCCTCTCTTCAGAGCCTTCCCGTTCCCTAGCCTAGACTGTTGCATATCTCCGATCATAGTACCAATCGGAATTACTCTGCAACAATTACTCAAAATGCTGCATGTACTTTCTTGAGGTTAAGGTACCCAGAACACTGATTCCTCTATTCACAGCTTAACTGAAGTGTTAACTGCAGCTCTAGAAACAAGCCCAGTCTGTTAGCCTAGGCATCTGAATTTATTTCCTTTTTAGGAGATGGTTTATTTAGGCTATGCAAGCATCATGATAACTTGTTAATGTATTGTCAGGTCAGAGAAGTGTCTCCCATCATTAAACATTGCACTAAAATCTAAGCTTTGCATTTACCTGTGACATTTAAGCAACTGAAAAAGACTTTCTGCCATTACCCACATTCTCCCAGCATTTAAGACATAATGACTTGGCATCTTGTCATTAAACTCTGACAGTTATTTAAATGACAAATAAATCAAATAATTAATCCACAGAGTTATCATCTAAACTACAGATACCAGTGGCTGAATGATCAGGATCCCACAGATTCTGCAGAATGTTGCCAGGGTGAACAGCTTTAAATTCAGAGACATAACCAGCTGCAGCTTTTGCTGTAGGAGAGATAGCACATCCAATATGGCTGCCAGGGGCTGTTTTAATGCATATACATGCAATAAATATTACATGCTAAGCTACTGAATTTCAATTGAAGTAACACTGGTACCCAACAGTTGCCATGAATGTACTCTGGACTATAGTTATGGGCTAAACTAATTTTACATTTAATGGCCACTGCCATGGCACAGTCCATAATGCCAACCTGATGCCTTTTTTGTTTCATTAACATCCTGAACTGATTGAATGACAGGAAAAAAAAGAGGGGACATGCAGTTGAGAGGTGGCGGGGATTTCTGATAGTGGCACAGTGCTAAGATGGTTAAGTTCCCATGCTTGCCTGTGTTTACCCTGGGCTATTTCTGCACACTCACACATACACACAGTTTGCCCTATTGTACCCCCTCCTTATAATTTCTCATCCCTCCCCTCCCGCTCTCCCTCCTCCTCCCTCATCCCCCTTTTCTTTCCCCTCTGGAGTCCGGGAGGGTTATGTGAACGGCCAGGGAGGAGGGCTGAGAAAAAGACGAGAGGAGTGTGAAAGAAGAGAGAGATGCTGTGGGGGTCATGATTGAGTCATCATATTCCCTGGTAAGACTGGCTGCACTCTTTGTATGTGTGTATGTGTGTGTGTGTGTGCGTGTGTTTCTGTATATGTGTTCAGTAACTTTCCTACAAGTGTGTGCATATGTCTGAGTGGGTGTTGAAGTTTGCACATTCCAGTCAACAAGTGTATTTACGTGTGTGCATGTGTGTGGGCATGATTATGTGTTTCCATGTGTCTGTGTGCTTTTAGATGTGTTAATGTTAGATCCTGTATGTCTTACATTCAACTTGGCGAAATAACACTTTTCTACAATGACCATATTACAACTATTATGTATTTTTGATTCCGCCTTTTATGTGCAATCTTTAGCTCCTAATCCCCCGCTTGATTCTTTCTCCAACTTTATAATTTACCTCTATGCTTTATGAACCCTTTGTCCTACAAAGTATGACTGACTGAGTTCTGCCTGGATTACACTCACCAGCAGGGTTTACAATCCAGGAAGGATAACATAGTCTTACTACACAGTAGTCAATGCGTCACTGGACCGAACATATCAGAAGTGCGCAACAGGATACAATCAACATTATTTTAGTAACAGTTACATCAAATAACAACAAGGTGCGAATTTACAACATTTAGCATGTTGCTTCATCACGTTCGCTCCTTGCTTAAAAGTCCACTGTAGAATACTAGAACATACGTTTCCATTTAAGAGAATGAGACACAAAAAATATATCAGCATAGAAAGCGTAGCTGATCCATCTACAACACTACATTGGATGACCAGATACTTAATCCAGACAGTTCCATACGATATCATAAATATGTAACATGAATTTCCTCATAAGATACTCATCAAACTGGTAGAAAAAATGTATGTCATATGTATATAGAAAAATAATGAACAAATAAAAAATATCCTGTCAGAGTACAAACATATTTGGGCTGGACATATAAAGTCAACAGCTACAGGGGTTTACATCCTACATTTAATTTGTTGTTAGGGCTATTCTGATAAAACAATTCAAGTTGGGGGAAAAAAAACACAATTTTTGTAGAATATTACCAAATTCAACAGGCCCCACCTCATTCTTCAAATCAGCATAACATTCGAGTGTTTAAAGCAGCTACGTGGAGCTGTCATTCTTAGGTGACTCTGGAGGCCCCTGTGTATAAAAGCATATGAGCACCACTGCCTTATGTCAAAGGATCTTGGTGGCATGTTTTGGAAGTAGGTGAAAGCTGTTTGCCTGATACATAGCAAGGAGGTAATGTATCTATTTTGTTGCTATGCGAGAGAAATAACTGTCACATGACAATGGTGAAACAAAGTAAACTAAGTTTTAGTACTGCTCATATGCCTAGGTCAGCCTGCATGTAGCCTACAGCTAACATGCAGCTGGGTAAGGTAAGTCATTTTACTGAGAGAGCTAAAGTTATCACCATTCCATTGTAAAGTTATTATTTTACAGGGAATCAGACATGCTGACAGTCGTTAACAAAAACAATGAAACAAAAGACAAACCCAAATGAAATAAGTTGACAGAGAATGTAACTTGTAGATACAGTCAGTGTGTACAAATACCAGGAATTGAGAACTAAAAGTTTTCTTTTAGTACACAAATGAAGCCATGTGCAAATTGTCTCCAACCAGACCTTTACTAAACACACAGAGCCCCGTCCCCAATTCTGATTTTGCAATCAGAAATCAGAGCAGCAATGAATGGTACCAAATATTTGAGAAGACTTGTGTGTTCCAAACTACAAAACATGTAATGGCTGCATGCAACAGATTCTTGCCTTTCCATCTTTCTACATTTGAGCACTAAAAAGACATGTATGCTCCCACATAACAACACAGAAGTCAGAGGATATTCTGTAAACCAGAGCAGTGTATTGTTCCAGTGAACTTTTTAGAGGAATAATTGTTCCGCTCAAACATCACAATATCATATATGCATTTAAAATAACTATTTTCTGGTTTTATAAGAGTGAAATGCAATCATGAAAAAAATAAACATTACAATAAAACCCATGTGTGAATGCAAATTATTTGTATATGAACTTAACTAAAGAGACACGGTTGGTTTCATCCAAATGCCTCTACCTTTTAAACATCCCCCTTTTACTTCCTTTCTTAAAATCGTTCCCATCACACCCCTGTCTTATTTTGTCTCTCTTTCTCATCCTCTTGTCCTTTCATCTCTTTTCCTTTTCCTGCTCTCTGCCTGGCCAAATATCTGTGTGGCCCGGCTTCGCCTCTCAACAGTAACTCAACCCATAAACAAACTGCCTTACATGCTGTAATCACAAACCCCAAACTGCCAGACATTAAAAAGGCCACGTTTCATCCCACTACAAAAAAACAGGGAGAGAGGAGGAAAAGAGCGGAGAGGAGAGAGCTTCCATGTTTGAGCCTCCTCCTCTTAACAGATGCAGTGTGTAATATCAGTTTGCTAAAGTGCGACTGGGAGGAGAGATAGATAGCGATGGAAGAGGAGCATATCTTTGAGGACTTCCACATTGCCCGTGATGATCAAAGTGCTTTGCAGCCTTTGTGGCTAATTGTGGGGATTATCTGTAAGTGCTTGGAAAAGACTGGCATGGTTTTACGGGGTCAGTGTAACACACACTCATATACACACACAAACACACACATAGAGTCTCTGCACATGCTACTGCGTCGGGTAATCACAGAGGAAATGCACGACTGACCTCAGATGAATAATTCAAGTTTTCTTTGCATTTGTGGAGTAAGACAATGGTAGAAAATAGGATGTAGAGCAGACTGAAGAGTGAAATACTGGAGACATGAAAAATCATGAGACGTGCGCACACACACATACACACAGACGCAGACATATCCTGTCATCTTGATCCAGTTTCAAGGACAGTGGCGAGACTGGAAGGTTTGGAGTGCCAAACGACTTGTCAGTGTCAGTTGTAAAGCTGCCTCCCCTAAAGCCACTTCCCCCTGCTGACACACACACACGCGCACACACGCACACACATGCATACACGCACACACACACACACACGCACGCATACACACACACACACACACACACACACACAAAACTGTGGTCAGCTGAGCGGATCCTAAGTGAGGTCAGGAGTAGTTTGGAAACACACGCACACAGCTCACAAAGAGACTTTCTTTCTAGGGTTTATGAGTCTTCTCTATAGTTTGTCTGACCACAAACACACACACGCTCTCTCACACACACGTACATTTACACATAGGCAGATGTACAAAAAAACTCACACAAAGCTGATATAGCGGATATGGTTTTGTGAGAGGGAGAAGGGTGTATGGTCGGCGTCAGGTCCAAGCAATTATCCAAGTGTCCAAACCTCTTTCAGGCAGCCACGGCGGAGCCAGACAGAGCTCACACAACACATACTCACACATACACACACACACACATACACAGACACCAACACAACTTTCAACTCCAACCTAGGGATTTGCCCAGGATAATTCCACTTCTATTCACCATGAGAGGTTTTACAAGGTTAGGTCCAAAATCTCTGAGCTACTGCTAACTACAAGCAGACTACCAGCTGGCCCTTGGCCTCCAGTCTGAAAGCTCAAGTGCTTGATTCTGGCCCAATGAATGGCCTTTTGGGCTTGGAGCCCTGAAGACCTTTCCAATAAGACGAGCAGGGGAAGACAATGGCAGGCAGCTAATCTTGTCTTTATACAGCCTTTGTCTGTGAGTGGGGGGCACTTGTAGAGGCGGTGTTCAGGTAAGGCAGTGTGTCAAAGGTTAAGCTAGGAGATTCAGACTTGCACACACAAGTTAATTAAAGTTTGTCTAAGGGGGTGAGAGTGTGTCTCGAGGAGGCCGCTCACATTTGAGGGTTTGCCTGAGAAAGGAATGCTGTCGTCTTCAAAGTTGGCTGACTGCTGCTGGGTTGTTTTTAGTGCTCATAGACTGGAGCAAATATCTGAACAATTAATGGACAATTTTCTGGCACTCTGCATGATAAGGCAGCACAGGTGGAAGTGTGTTCTTTGGTTAGATTGGTCAATTTAGGACATATTTTTCTTTTTAACTGCTAGAAAATATACAGTGAGATAAAGCAAGGACAAAGCATGATACTTTAGATTGACTGAACAAAAACTGCTACTGTACAATTATCTTACACTAAAGCTGGTCATCTGACAGAAAATTGATCAGCAACTACACTGAAGATTATTTTAATCAATTTAGACATTTTTTTGGTGACACTTCAAAATAACCATCATAAATAAATGGTAAATAGTATAGTTAATTAAGCTTTATAGTAATAATAGTTTCACTGTTTACAATGCTTTTTAAAGTGATTACAAGGCACTTTCAGTTTTTGTTGATTCTAGTGGCCTCTTTTGACAATAGCAGTACAACAGAAGCAAGTGACAGAAAGGTTGCAGGATGGATTGCGATGAGGTAATATATCTATATTTTATTTTACACGTCCTGTGTGATCAGCGCAGAGCACAGACATTAATCATTTTGTATTAATACAATTTTTTCTGATGGTCTCGTTTGCTGTCGCAGGTAATTTTAATCATCAGAGGGATATGAGACACTTGTTTATTGTAAAGTTGCAGCAAATGTTTATGATACTTGGTGAATAGTGAGACTGTGACTGTGCAGTTCATTGATAAACATTATTTGGATGGCCATTATCAAGATATGACTGATGTTTATAAACCTTTACAATCACTTAATTAATGGTTTATAAAGGATTTCACTGATTGTTTAAATAACTATAAATGTTCCATCTATTAATGATGGCTATTATAAAGTGTTAATGTTTTATTCATTTGAAAAAAACAAAACAAAAAACAACCCTTCAACTCTTGCTAGTTGCAGCTTCTCAAACGTGAGGTAATTTCCATCCTATAAGTTTGCACAGCTCACTGAATAAAACAAGACATTTTAATACATCTGCCTGGGTTGTGGGAAATTGCAACAAGCATGTATGCTCATTTTATGACATTTTGTACATAAGCTAATTGATCCAAAAAATAAAGAGCTATTACTTATTAATTTAAATAATAATAAGTTGCTACTTTATACTAATTAGGAATTGGTATATTTGTCACAATCTCGTTAAATTCCCCTCCAGTCTGTTGAAAGATGTAATGATCTACACCCTGAAATGAAAGTGAAAGCATGGATGTATCCCAAATAAGTTGACTGGGCTAAGATTGGATCCACTCCAGGCATTTTTTTTTTGATGGATCAGCTATAAAGCCAGATGTTTGTTGCTGTAAAACAGCTGTCAAAAATGCTCCCTGCTTTTCAGAGCTGTGAGTGACCCACAGTGCCAAAAATACAGAAACAGCAGGCGGTTGTGTTGATTAATAATGTGACTACTAGTGTTGCAGGCAGAGGTGTTATGTGTCAAGAACATGGCTGTTCTTATACTAAACTAAAATCTGTTGCTTGCCACTACAGATTCAGACCGACACTAATTCTATGGGACATACAAGGAAAAAATAGCACAATAGTTTAGTATAGTACCCCCCTAGGGAGTAGGAGTTACTCCTGCAGATAAAATGAGAAACCTTGTTAATGTTACTTTGTAGTGATGCATTGATATGAATATTAAGTTTCAGTTTCGTGTAATTATCATATTCCAAACATTACAAAAATGAAGATACTTCAAATCAAGATACTCATGACATTGTCAATGACAGGAGATGGACATAAATCGGATTCAACTTAAATATTATCATGTTAACTGGCTATGAACATTTAAAACAAACAAACAAAAAAAACCTTAGGTTGGCTGCAGTATCCAACATACACAAAAACAATTATAAATGTTTAAAAATACTTTTATGTGTACAGCAGATTGTAACAAAAATATAAATGAAAATGTCTTTTTTGATAAATTCACTTAGTTCATTTATGTCCATTAAATAGTATCAGTCCACAAAAACAACTTTCTAGCAGAGTGAAGGATATTTTACCCCTAGTATTCACCTGTTCACCAACATCTGATGGCACTTTCAGCCTTCAGCGTAAACACTGTGGGCTTTAGTAAAAAAACTAGGTTGGGTCACTTGAAAAGGAATTGCGAAAAAAAAAAAAAATCTGAACAAAAGAGTGAATGAAGAAACAGACAGCAGACGTGTAGAAGAGGAAGAAAATAACCTCAGGAGGAATATAAAAAGAGAGTAGTCTGGAGAAAAGGATGAAGAGGAAGGAAGGAGGAAGAGGAGGAGAGAAGATGAGCAGACAGTGTCCTTTATGTATTGGCTGAGTGTCTCCCAGGGCTTTTGTAATGCTTTATACAGACCCACTTTCCAAGGTCGCCGTACGGCTGCCTGTCCAGCTGTTTTCGTATTCAGTTTCGGCCTCATTTCTCTCCCTCCTGTGTGATTTTTTTTTTGTTTTTTTTTGTTTTTTATCTGTGACTGTGGGGCAGATTACTACCAGGGGGCAACAGATTACCCACAGAAAAAGACAACAAAAAAGACAAAATAAATGAAAGGCTGCCAAGATTTTAATCCTGATTAGGATGGGGGAGGTAGGAAAGAATTCATTCAAATGTACAGCCATACAAGCCTCTCTCGTCGAAACACACAAAAAAGAGGGGAAAGAAGTGCTCTTGACACACAGGGCATCAAATGACTCTGATCTCTGCTGTGATCAGTCACTCATGGAGAAAGTTCTTTCAACAGTTGCCACAGGAGGTGGTGGGGAGGCGTCAGGTGGGAATGTAGCCTGGGCCAGAAGTCTCAGTGATAGGTAGGGCTGGGCAACATGGCCTAAAACCAATATCGTGATATTTTTTAGATTATACTGTAAATGTCATAAATTCTTGGACTGAGCGACAAAATCAAGTATCACAGTATTTTTTAGTATTTTGTAAGGCAAATATTAGAATAATTAGAACAGTTTAGTAAGTTTAGAAAATGAATCACTTTACTGAGCAGCTTTTTAAAACCAGGAAAACACAACAGTTATATCATATATAACGAGAATCAAATTCAAAGTCTATTTAATTTTATATCACGATAACAATCTAATATCAATCTAATGCCCAGCCCTAGAGATAGGCCAGAGAGTTGATCAGCTACCACTTACTGGAGATTAGCATGTGTCGCTAATAGCAGGGTTAATGAGGAGTGGTGTTAGCATAGGTTCAACAGGAAAACCCACAGGAAAGCTTATTGGCTACACAGGAACGGCCTCTGCAACCTGTTTCCATATTCTCCTCACAGTAGCAGTTTATGCTAATACAAGAAACAACGCTGCAAAGACAATGTTTCCAAAGCAACAAAACCAATAACCAAAAACGTCACTGCAGCTGAGCTGGTGTTCTCTTGGCATTACCCAGAGCTTGTTTAATGCTTCAACTCATAGGATCTTTAACATCTGGCTGCGAACATGGGTCAGTTTTCCTCCTCTTCGAAACTATCTTACTTCTTAAAATTAATAACATTAAAAACAGGAGTATAATGGCAGCAGACAGTCAATGGCCAGGTACTGTCAGGTTGCTGCTGTATGATTTGCCTATTCTTTCTAGAAACTAAGTTCCTATCGGACAGTATTTCTGAATCTATTTTATGTTGAACATGTTTGTGTAATATTGTCTTATTTTAACATTCACCGGAATATATCACGAACCTTAACAATCACTACAAAAACAAAGCAAAAAAAACACGGCTGGCTTTAGTGTTGGACATTTGAGCTCTGATGAAAGTACTAAATGCACATCACCAAATATTGAGACCTAGATGTCATGAACAAAAACAGAGGAACATATCTACTGACTTGTCCTGTCTGGGGCCTGTGGGAGATGAAGACGTAGAGACTTGTCTTTGCTGTCAGAATATCACGTACATGTGTCATGGATAACGCAGTAATGACCCAGCACTGACCCTCCTACCATCTGCTTTGGCTGGGCTACGCCGGCCACTCAGCTCGGCTGTCTACGCAGTTACTGACCCATTCCACATGCCAAAAACAAGACGGATGCCCCTGATACCCCAACTCCAGCCCCACACCCCCACCTCCTGACAGCATTTCAGCGCCTCTCCCTGTTGTCCAGTCTAGACACCCCGACCTCCTTCATCTTCCTTCTATTCCACCACTGTTAAGCTAGCAGTTAGCCTCAGTCTGTGAGCAGACATATGCTATGTGATGATGGCAGGGATATATCATTGTGACACACACACAGGTGGGGTTTACAGGTTGTGCACGTGTAAACGTGTGCATGTGTGCACACACAAAGCTGAATGGCATCATGGGTATGAAAGACCATGACAGTATTAAGCGACGTTCATAAAAGAACATGACAGACCTCTCCAACAGACAGAGACAGAAACTCATGCACGCATGCCAGCGTGTGTGTGCAGCCACAGACACACAGACACATGCACACACACACAGACAAACACACAGGAGGCCCGTGGTCCATCCTCTGACCGGTCGGTGACCTGACAGCCCAGCAGCTGCTGGCTGTTTGATGTTTCACTCTGAGGATCACATTTCATTTCCAGACTCTTCAGCCAATCAGAGAAAGACGGAAAGACAGTGACAGAGGGAGGCTCTTCTTCCTCGCCACCGATCAGACACGGCCAAGCACGGCCTCACAGCATGTGTATCACCACATCACATCACACACACACACACACACACACACACACACACACACACACACACACACACACACACACACACATCAACCACAGTGTGAATGTACTGTATCTAAACTTATATACAGTTACTTCACACATGCAGGTTGCCAACCACACATATTTATCTTTGCACTCACACATTTAGACTGTCAACTGACAATGGCACATTAGAGGGAGGTGTGTGTGTGTGTGTGTGTGTGTGTGTGTGTGTGTGTGTGTGTGTGTGTGTGTGTGCAGCAGATGGAGACAGGCTGGACATTAGACCCTCTGGCCTAATGACATGAAGTCATCGCACGACAGCAGCACTGAACACTGCTTTCTGAGACAAACACACACACTCACACACAAGCTGTTTGAATCATTACATCCAAGTTACCAAATGCTGAATTTAATAAATCCTCCTCACAATCGCCTCTCAAACTAAAAACAATTTTCTGTGACACACCAATGTTGCATCTGATTTATCTGAACACACACAAAACCAGCCCAGGATGAAATGTCGGCAGTCAGCATTCACCAATTATATATTCACATTAGTATATGTCAAAGGCTATGACCGAGAGGGTTTTGTGCCAAAACCCAACCACAGTTGTCACAGCATGAAATAGAAAACTGACCAAAAAAACGCAAAGTTTCAACATATCTGTGATTTGCAGAAAGGCACACTGCCCATGTACATTCAGTCCAGGTGACTGAGCTGCACAAAGCAGGAAGAGTTGGCTGCAGCAGAGCCACAGCTAGTTTCTGACAATAGAGGATAGAGTAAATGGATTGATGGAATAAAATCAATTCCAACATGTTTATATCCCCAAAACACTGAATAGACATAGACCCCTTTTGGGACAGCAAGCAACCCGTAGCACTGATAAAAACACTGACACAGGGTCTAGAATGGTGCAAGTACGATTTTGTTTGGTTTGACAAAGCAAAATGTTAAAAAAATACTAAATGTAACTCCTTGTACGAAAACACAGCCAGTGTAAGAGAAGAGGGCTGCTGTGTCTTCACTCGTGTCCTTGTCTTTCCCTCTGCTGTTCTGCTGGATCTGGCCTCTTAGTGTGTGGCCACTCAAGAGTGAGAAGACGGAGAGAGACTGCCCCGGGCTAAAGGGCAGCTTTAGTCAGTTCACTCCGATTGAACACACACGCACGCACACACGCACGCACGCACACGCAAGCACACACACACACACACACACACACACACACACAAACACACACACACACACACACACACACACACACACACACACACACACACACACACACACACACACACACAAACACAGACGAAGAGGGTCTCAAATAAGCATCTTTACCAGGAATTCAAGAATAAGGAGGCTTCGGCGCCATGCGTGGCTGCTCACCCTCGACTGAATACACACACACACACACACACACACACACACGCATAGACGCAATGTACTTGAGAGGCAGTCACAAACACAGAAAATGCACACACCCTCTTACACACATTCCACAATCACATAACAACAACTTATCCTGACCCTTCTTCTGCTGAATGCTTGTGTACAGCACAGTGCATTCCTTCCTTCCTGTTAGAAAGTGGGATAATCGCTCTTTGTTTGACGAGAAGGAGCTAACCAGTGGGCCTGACATGTAAGCTTATTACCTCCTTTAGCCTTCAGCCAATGCAGCGTACAGTACAGCTTTCTACACTTAAACTGCTCACTGGAGGTGTTGTGTCACACTGTGTCTGGGTGGAAGTAGGTGTTCTTGGTAAGCAAGCTTTTTAAGTAAAGTTCAAGTCCAGTTGAAAAGTTAAAGGGCGGTGGATTTGGGTGAGTTGGCTGAGTTGAAACCACCTACTAACAGTGTTAGTTTGGGTGACAAAGATACTTTAAAGGCAGTCGTAAATTTCACCTAAGACACAGAAATCAAAACCATTTCAATGAATCATTTTCTGTGAAGGACTGGTTATCACTTAAAATTCCACCTGATTCAATACGGGTGCTGACACTATAACAATTATCAATCTCCCTTCGTTATGCTCTAAATGTTGGTTTTCTACGCTGCTGGGTATGTTATTCTGGTTGACAACACTAAATGGACTTTGATTATCATTTATATAATGTTGAAAACAGTCAAATTCAAACACATTCTAAACACATACAATATACACACCCAACTAACACTTTTGTAATATGTGTATAATACCCACAATTCATCGCCTGCAATATAATAGGTGTACAGATATCATGCACTAAAGTTTTTTTCTGTGTGTGTGTGTGACTGTGAGTGTGTTCCCCTGAGATACAAGAGTCATTTTAATTTTTTTCCCCCATCTATTGCCGTCTTTGCATTGACTTTATATGTTATTGTGGCACCTCTTATATTCACCCTGTGTTCAGACTGAACATACTGTAGTATACTCCCACTGAAGAACCTGACAAAGAATTCTGTGCCAACTTTGCTTTAATTCATCATTTGTTTTTCTAGGAAAAATCAAGCACAGTGGCGAGTGGAACAGTGTACTGAGAGTGAACTTTATTATGCAGATAGTGTCATTTTTTTTAGCCATTACACTGTGCAATCTGCATTTATTTTAGAAGTGAACACAGAACGACCTGCATCTATTCTGCAGCAGCCTATTGGATTTGATTTAAAGCTTAAAAGGCTTTTGGAAACTTCTGAAAATATTCTGATTAATGATGCTGTGTGTGAGCACCAGTGGGTTCAAGAGGCAATAAAGACAACCACGGGTGCATGCACACACACACAAACTCTTAACCTAACATGGAGGAAAAGCCTTGATAGTCTGTGACCTGTTCCTTTGGCATGGCTTACCCGTTTCAACACCCTCATAAACATGACAAGGCCTTGGGATCAAAGCTGTGTAGGCCATCAGCCCTTTACATACATACATACGTACAGACAAAGACACACGCATGCGCAAACGCAAACGCACACACACACACACACACACACACAGATGCTGCTTTGACTCAGAGAAGGATCTGTGTCTTTAACTATCATCAGTCTGATTGGAGCCGGTGGTTCAGGAGTGTTTCCACATCCCACAGCCCTTCTTGGCAGATCTCAGCTCTGCTAAGAGGCACTAAAGGCCACAAGCTTTTCACCTGATTGCCACTGAGGGAAAACACTTTTGCAGAGATTAGTGTCTTTGTCCCAGTTCTATGAGTCCAGAGCTGCTCTGCTCATGATCTGAAATGACCAGTGAAAGGAACTGTCTCATTTTCACAACGCTGCTCCATGTTGAAGGCTGACATTTCAGTTAAATGTGCTGGTTGAAAAGGTAAAAAAAGGATCATGTAATGAAGAGCTTGTTAGTGTGGTACAGTTTAAAGCAGTCACATGAGTCCGTTGTGTTTATATACTATATGCCTTATGTGTGTCTGTCATGTGTCATTGGCTAGTACAAGATAATGTGAATAATTTACATTTTTCCTCAGCACAGCTCTGGCCATTAAAAAATACAGCACACTATAATGGTTAGTTTCGCTGACAATGTATGGTTACCAACCACAAGTGATTAGTAAAGTATGTTTACGTATGCAGAGCTACATTTGGATGTCCAAGAGGTGTGAAAATGCGGAAAAAAGAAAAAAAAAAGATGCATAACAGGACTTGTGCAGTGAGCAAGGCGTACTGGAGAAGACATGCTACCTGAGTGTGACTCCTGTGAAAGCCATTAGCCCATACTGCAGTGCTCCACGCCATTCTCAGCTTTGCGTGCAAACTCGTGTGTGTGTTTGCGAGATTTTGCACGAGAGTACTTTTACAGCCCCTGCTTACCAGTGAACCCACTCAGCTGTATGGCTGTGTTTGCCATAAGACTGAGAGCATGAGCAACACCTGGCCTTCTGAACCCTTACCTTTAAGATCATTTTGAGGAAATGGAGACTTTTTAAGGATCTTTCTTCACAAGTAAACAAGTTAAGTTAGAAAGGAAATAATATACATTTTTCTCTGTATATTACTGTACTTGATGGATAGGACAGTCTGTCATTTTTGCAGTGCAAAACACTTGTCAATCAATTTAGTAATTACACACTAAGGGCTGGAAAAGCAAAAAAAAAAAAAAAACAACAAAAAATTACCAAAAACGTGATACGTGTTGATGTTGTTGACTCAGGCACCTTATGTGATTATTGTTCAAGTATGCAAAGTTCGATAAAATACAGGTCTTCACATATCTAGGTAGTTTCTAGTTACCAAGAGCATACCCTGGGCTCAAGCTGGGCTGAGTCCTAAAATGCATTATATTTAGACTGATTGTGTTGGATGGGATCACACTGTGTTGTGTATCATTATGCCTAACACCCTAATCCATTTGAGTGGGACCATAATGCTGCCAGTGTTGTCACTGTGTGTCCAAAACTTTGGACCCATCGAGACTTTGAATTTGTGCAGCACTTTTCTAGAGCAGACCTTGTAATACAGTGTTTCACAATAATACACACACGGTATATACTGCAAATAGAATTACACTTTGGACATGTATAAACAGACAAGATGACAACTAAACCAAGCCATGTTTAAACAAGTGAATCTTGAACTGCTTTTGAAATATTTCCTAAGATTTTAAAAGGGTCATGATTAAAATATATTTTTTGGAAGGCTTTTTAAGCTCTTATGTGGACAGGAGACATCATAGAGTCATACGTTAAAGTGTTTACTGAGAGATGAAGACATGTAACAAAAGGCCACAGGCTGGAATGGAACCCAGGCTGCTGCTGAGAACTCATGAGGACTGATGCCCTACCAGGTGAGCTATCAGGGTGCTCTATCACACATGCCAAGTTTACACTATAGGATTTAAGCCCTGATTGTACCGTTGCCAATATTTTCTCCCTCTCTCCTCTGCTGTCATCCACAGTATCTCTCTGAACCCAGTTTCATCATGCATCTATTTGTATGGAGCAGGCACAAAAAGCCTATAGTTTCTATCAAACCACATACACACAAGCAGCTTAGTATTGTAACTGTGTTGTCCTCAATACGAGCAGGCAGTTGCACGTTTTCAGTGCAAAAATAAGCCCTGCTGCCTGTGCATCAACATCCATTCTCTTACATATGTTCTTTTCCTTTTCTTTCTTGTTGCTTTGCTGCAAATCAATGCACAAACAACCTGGACTGTTTGGAATGTTCCTGTGTCACGTCTTGCGGGTGTGATCTTGAAATGTGTGACCCCCTGTCGCTTCTCAGTCATGTAATGTGCAAAACACAACGACTGCAGCCATCCAGATTACAAGGAAAAAAGTTGTGTAGTGAGAACAGCACAGCGATCAGACAACTTTGAAAGAAAGGTAGTGTGGCCAGAGCAATGGCCAATTGATGAGATTTGCAGAATACTTCAAAATCTTAAATTGGTACACACGCATGCACGCACGCACGCACACACACACACACACATACACACACACACACACACAAAGAATTGTGTGATGCACTGGTGTTTTAGTTTTCACTTCAAAACTATATATATATATATATATATATACATATATATATATATATATATATATATATATACATATATATATATAAATATATATATGTACATATAAGAAAAAAAAACTTTTTTCAAGGGTATTCCATCACAACAAGACTAATATTCTGAGGAAAACTGAACAAGATGACTGATTTCAAAGGAAATATTTGGCATGGTAAATAAACTAACTAAAAAAACAAATACAGGCTTAATCTACCTTGACTTTACAAGAAAAAAATAAAGGGAATACAAGTATTAAAACACATACAGACAACAAGAGACACGTGCACAGTGGGACATACACACTGAGGCTGTGGACAGGTCCAGCAACACCTCTGAGACTGTGATCCCACCTCTTCTTCTAGTGCGACGCCACTTGGGTAAAGGGTGAGAAAGGAGTAGGAGAAGATGCTATAGAGCTAAGTGCCTAGGTGTTAGCTCTCTGCCTGAAGACATAAAGTAGTACTATGGGATTCTGGGACTCTAACTCCCAAGTGCTTCTGACACAAAATAGACACCCCAGTCTCAGAATGTCACTCCACATTTAGAGGGAAAAAGGTCATCCAATAAATTTTTTGTTTTTTACAGAAAAAAAAAAAAAATCTAGCTTGACATACAGATTCCCCATAGCTTACTGTTTTTCTTCTATGCTTGTTCTTGGTAGCGTTTTTGGAATAATCTTTCTCACAATTGCTTGTCTTATTTAGACTTAATCGAGTTTCAGCCACCTTTGACCAAGCCTCATTCAGCTCAAACGTATTAACTAATTTTCACTTACTCAGCTCAAATTGGGCAGTTTTTTGGAATTACATTGCCACTGAACTAAGGCATGACATGACAAAGCAGTTCTTGCAACTCATATGTAAGAGATCCTAGCATATGCAGATCCTAGATTGGTAACAGATTTACCTTTGTCACACTGCAACAATGATCCTGGCTAGAGATAAAACCTGACACTAGGGCTAGAAAGCCTGTAACCTAGTGCCTCTCTCTGCGTGTTGCATTAGATGTAAAAATGTGATCTAAGCTTACCTGGATCAGTGCAACATCTCCTATATGCGTGTGTGTGTATGGCTGACTCTCTGGCAGACCATTTTTCTTACTTGCTGCCAACCAAACCTGCTCTTGAGGATGGATGCTCAGTTTAAAAGCACCCACTTCTACAAGAAACCTTGCAATATGTGAAACCCTAAAAATGAAGCAAATGCTGGTAAGATCGATTGGCCCTGAGGCCCTGTCTCTGATTCCAAGCTGGTCCCAGTGCTTCCATTTCCACTTCCACAGAGGGTGTAGGAGAGAGTATGCATTGTAGGATGAGTCCTCTGTTGGTTGTACATCTGAAGATGAAGAAGGAGTAAGAGAAGGAGAAGGAGAGGAGAAGGAGAAGAAGCTGTACTAGAACACAGTGAAACTAATCCCTGCGCTGTAGTTGGCAGTCACCTTATGGAGCCTGGGGACCAACTCCAGATCCAAGCCAGTCACTTGATCAAGGACGCTGACGGAATAACTGACCAAACATACAAGTTTTGACGGTGGGGAAAAATAGAGTAACTGCTAGCACTGAGAGAACATGCAGACTCCACACATAAAGGTGTTGAGCCCAGGACCATTTGTTGGTAAAAATGAGACTCGCATATCAAATCACTTCTGAAGACAGCAGGCATCAATGGCGTCTTGTTTTAGAAGCTTGCTCAATAGCTTATCACTTCATCTGAACACTATGTTGCAACCACTCATCTTAATGCTGCATTCCAAACCACAATCCTGGACTTCTTTCTCCCACAGAGCCAGTGCTGTGACTGGATCCATTAGCTCACTAGCACTAATGCTGCAGATTAATGGAGGATCAGAGTCACAGGGTAGGCGAGGGCCAGGCAACATACACACACCTTACCCCAGTAGCACCCATCGAGCTAGTTAGGTTGGCCCTCGTGATAATCAACAGAGTCTTAGCTTTTTCTAAAACACATACACACACACACACTCCAAACTTCATTGGAGCTGTAAATCTGGCCAGCAGGGAGTTAATGGCTGCCTCATAAAACCCTGAGGAGGAAGGTCAGGACTGCAGCCGAGATGCCTGATGCCCTAAATGAGAAGCATGTGGGTGGGGGGGATCGGGAGGACAGGGTGCGTTAGGGGTGAAGGTGCTCCCATGCGTATCCAACACTTCCAACAGGGGGAAGGGTGACACTTTGCATTCATGTCTTACAGGAATAAGCCATGGAGCAACTTGACAGCAGGGCAACAACTGTGGTCATGTATCTGATCTCGAGCATCACTGACGTTTTCTTTGGAACTTTGTTGCATGTTGTTGTCTTATTTTTCTCAACTGTGCAGATTCCCTCAAAATCAGCTGAGCTGTTACATGTGGTCTGAAGCAGTTCAGTTGCAATCAGTTAAATAGTCTGGTTTATAAAAAACGTTTTTAGTCTGGATATAAGATAATAGCCAGCTTCCTAGGAGTCTTATCATCGTCACAGCAGAGCTGTATAACTTCTGAGCTCCATGTGGCCCCTGGGAGTCCCGTCTTATCAGCTGAAGGCCCTCGCTGCTTTAACACCAGCCTCTGTCATACACAGCTCCTCAGTTCAAAGACAACACTGCATGGGAGATCAAAGCGTGGCCAATCTGGTATGCACACACACAAACACACGCGCTTGCCGCACTAACACACAGTCCACATGATAACACGTCCATAATCTCAGTCGCACACTCACAAACACAACGGCTCCGACCGCACATGCCCCTGGCATTGATCAAAGGTAGGAATGTGATAGATAGAGGCGAGATAAGAGAGAGAGAGACAGAGAGACATAGGGAGGGACAGAGAGAGAGAGAGAGAGAGAGAGAGAGAGAGAGAGAGAAGGTCTCACTTCAGTAATCAGGCTGCTGTGTGTGGCACTGGGACACATAGTTCCAGTTTACACTCATCTAACGACATTCCATGCAGAGCTGGAACATTTATGATACATTCAAGTACAATAAACACAAGCAAAACCCTGCACACATTTCTACTGCTTGTTGGGACCTTTTACCACTCTTTTAAAGGTTTTTATAAAATCTATTTCTGCCTTCTGTATTCGACATAATACTTGAAAGGCCTGTGTAAGATGTCAATCTTGATGATGTGCAGGTTCCAACAAGTCCTCCAAACTAAATCACTGCATTTCAACATATAACTCTTTCTTCAATGTTCAATGACCGGCTAAAAACTACCCATGTTGAGTCATCATTTGTCCTGGATAAAATGCATTTCTTATACACGATGAAGGGGAGGAACAGGAACAATTACTTTTACCTTGGCTCTGAATGGAATATGAATTTGACAGTGACATCCTGGCAATTAGGAAGAACCTCTGCAGTGGTCAGCTGCTCTTACTATAGTGGCAAACTTCAACTTAAAAAAAAATAAAAAAAAAAGATAAAAGAACATGAAATACACAAGCCTTTACATCATGAAGAGAGCCCCTGTGAGACCATACACTGTACATAGATTCACTGGGCATGCAGAGGGCCATGATGTTTTCTAGAAGTTGATCAATAATATAATATATTAATATTATTATTAATAACTATCAGAATAAATATTGATAAATTAATATCACAATTGTAATTTTGATCCTTTAGTTAGTCAGCATTTTAAAAAAAGAGATCATGAAGTAATCAAATTGTCTTTTTTTTTTACTAAAAGAAATGGTCTATAACAATTAAAAGCAGCTCCTAATTTATTATGCTAGCTGACTGGTAACATCATATTACACAGTGCTTCATCACAAATGTGACGAGACCCTGGTGATACTACGAGCAAAGTTTCATGTTGTGTCGTGCCTTCTTAGTGTTTTAAAAATAGCGATTTGATAATAGTGTAAAAGGGTTAGTTTGAGAGTTTCACTTTAAAATAAGCAGGAGGCACCTTCATCAGTAACTGGGGGCCACTGTCTTTAAACCAGTTCCTCATACTGCTGTCACTCATGAGGCAGCAGCAGCAGACGCTGAGCTGCCACCTCAGTGATGGCAGAGAGATGGTGGAACACACAAATTAGTGTGACTATGGCTGATCCATGTTTAAAGCTTGTCACTAGTTTGCTGTTGCAAAGATTCTTGTGTAAAGCAGCAGCAGGAGAGGTTTGGTCCATATTAGCTGTACTAGCAAATACATCTCCAATATGCATGTAGGAAAGCAATCAGTGAGGCCAAAATATTATATGTATCTGTGTGGCTGTGAGTCTGACAAAAATGTCATCATCTGCTATTGTCACAAGGACTGTAATCATGCAATGCAAAATTTATGTTGCCACTTGAACTTTTCAACCAATATATCTGAACATGACAGTGTATGCAGTCGACCAGTGTATTAAGAAGATATCCAAGTATGTGGCCACTGTCCATATAGACACACAAAGAAAGTAGGAGTGAAACCAAACTCCCAACCAAAGGGGTTAAACTGATACTGATAGCATAGTGACATTTAAAAATGACACTTTCTCTTCTTAGTTTTGCACAAGACATTGTTCGGTCACAAGGAGGAGACCACCACGAGTTGGTTCTGGCAGGACCACCAGGAGCAGACAGTAAGCTGTACTTTCTTTATCATGGTGAGATAGGGCATTTTCCTCATGTGCGTTAACATATCAGGGATAATGTATGGATCTTGATGGAAATCGGGCTTATCTAGGTGGCTGCCATCTATGACTGAGTACAATTTGACGGAATCCTAATAAAATTTTTTTTTTTTTTTCCGAGACACAATGGAGATTATGATTCAATCTGCATTGTTTTGTTGTCCTAGTAGTTGGCTGGTGATCTTAAATCATAGTTATGCAGTTAGGGTGCTTTAAGAATTAGATCAATACAGGGCTATCGCATTTGATATTGGTTTAGGGTTGAGTGAATTAAAGGAGACTGTTGGGCCTTGGCGGAGGTATGTGCTCTCATAGTTTTTTAACATAAGCACAGCAGCAAAGAGAGGGAGACAGGTGCCACCCTCATAAGCTGCTCTTTGCCGCTGCATTTAGAAGTTAATAATGGTTCAGTTTTTCAACTTGATGCTGCTGTCAGCCATGTCACCATGGAAACCACAGAAACTATAGCAAGGAAAATGGTACCGGAGTGGATTTTACTGATATTTGAGTTTATCTGAGCTCTAGCGCAGACATTCAGCAACATCAGCTCGATTTTATCTAACCCCCGCTCTGTTTAGCCCTGTGATGAGATGATATAAGGCAGAGGGTGGGCAGCAGGAGTCTGTATCATACAGGCTTGGTAGGCTCCGGAAGGGCGACGTCAGCATTACGCCCTGTTGCCACCAATTCAAAATACAGAACACAGAGTTTGCTGAATTTGCCATAGCAAAACATAACACAATAATGAAGGGAAAACTACCTAAAGTAGAAGATCTTTCTCTATGTTCTGACACTCCATAAATAGGTTACAGAGATAACGGAGCAGGAGGTCATAAATGTGGAGCATTATCTAGTGTAAAGACTCCACTTTTGTATTTTTGTACTTTTCTTCTGTCCAGTACCTAGTGTTTAACGTGCTTGGATGTGCGCCCTTTTAAAAACTTTTCACAGAGGTAACTGAACCTAGTGAAATCTGATCAGAAGCAGTGGTGATCAAAACTCAGAGAGCAAAAATAACATCTGTGGTCGAAGTGAAAAAGGCGACTGTGGGTTGCCTTAGGCCCTGATTACATAGTGGTCTTGTACACCAAGCTTTTAACTAGCAGTCTGTTTATTTCTTTGCTGCGTCAGTGTTGTATTTCACAAAGATGGAGATTAGGGCCATGTGAAAAAAAACATTTCCAAGATTAAAGCTAAAATTTTGAGAAAAAGTCTAAATGAAGAGTAAAGTCACACTTGCATGAATAAAGTTCAAACTATGACACTTTATTCTTGGTGATGGCGGGTGGAGGAGGAAGTGGACTGACATTCGCTTTGAAGTCCTGAATAAAGTTGAAAACGTCAGCAGGAACTGAAACATTAGACTGATGCAGTCATGCTCTTGACTAATGTGTGACAACATATTTTTTTAATTATTTGATTACAAGGTATGAAGTTCTACTCTGAAATATCTGCACAAGAAGTAAGGGATTTGCAAGTCTTGTCCCTAAACATAGAGGCAAGTATCAGCTGTTCCTTTACGGGTGGAACCTTGACGAGCACCAACAGCATCAGCTGTTGAGGACCCTTCTCCTACTCTTCTTATGAATTAGCTGCATTTTCTTCCCCCAGTGCTTTATGATGACTTATGAGGTTGCCTTTATTATCATAAGTGTGCCCTTATGTGTCCTCATTTTCTCCATCTCAGCTCACACAGAGCACTCCTCCGTCTATATTCCCTGTCCGTGGGAGCCTGGACTAATGTCCCATCTGCCCCTGCTCTTGGTACACAGACTGCTTTCATTCCTAACGAGGGCCTGATGAATTTTCTTAAAGGCGGTGATGGGCCAAATTGGAGCTGATATGTCCCATCCGGCAGGGTGGATGGGGCCATAGGACGGAGCCTTGTCCTACCGCCATGTGACAGCCAAACCAGGCCAAAGTGAAAGAGCTTATTAGCACTAACTGGTCAGTTTACTGTGTATTAGGGTTGCTTATTCCATTACTGAGCATTTGTGTGTGCGCGTGTGTTCCTGTGTGAGTTCGGCTAGAGTTGGGGGTGGGGGGAGGGGGGGGCTTGAGGATGATCTAACCCCTGAGGAGACAAGATACTAAAATCTGTGAGGGACAGTTGTGGTTTCTTGCCAGTAGGAGACAATAGATGTATTGTTCAGCTAAAATGTGTGTGTGTGTGTACTTCTGTGTCTGTGGTTCCCAGAAATGGGTGTGCATAATATGCGATAGGTAATTAAGTGCATAAATGTAGAATTTGTATGTGAGGCATGATTTGTGAGCAAGGAGGTGTGTGACATGTGACTGTGTCTATTGGTGCGGGACAGTGTAAGGTGAGGGAAAGAGGGCATCAGATGAGCTATCTGGGTGGGTTGTTCTGACACACACACACACACACACACACACACACACACACACTCACCCACACACACACACACACCCACACACAAGCCTAGTTTGTAGAGGGTAAGAGAGGGGGGCATGACGCGTCAAGCTGGAGCCATAACTCAGTTGAGTGTGTGTGTGTTGCGTGAGTGTGAGGGGGTTGATCCCATTGTGTGTGTCAACAAGCCGTCCCATTCAGCGCCTGTGTGGCTAAACTCTGCTAATGAGCGTTGCCTGTGGCTGGGCCTAGCTAACACAGCACTCATCACAGCTAAATACTTTAACACACACACACACACACACACACACACACACACACACACACACACACACTCAAATCTTGAACCAAAGGACGGGGGTGGGTGGAGGGCACAGTAAAGAAGACAGGGAGGTAAACGAGTGTGTGTGTGTGTGTGTATATGTGTGTGTGTGTGTGTGTGTGTGTTTGTGTGTGTGTGTGTGTGGATGACAGAGTGAAAAACCAAGAGAAAAGGAAAGAATGAGTCAGGATGCAACCTCATCAAAAGATGACAAATTGCAGCTACAGTAAATGGGACTATTTTCATGGCAAAACATTCAAAAACAAAAGAACTTCTGGAGTTTCTGCTGGAATGCGGCGCGGAAAATCCACAAAGTCAAAAACTGCCAGTTGGCAACACACACTGCCACAAAGGTCTCAAAAATGTGTTATCAATGAATAATGATCATATCAATGGCACTGTATAGAATCCCTGGATCAGATGCGGTGGAGACTGTTCTGAAAACGTCACATCAATCTGAACCTGGCTGATCAGTCAAACAATTGAAGACACTCAATACAAATTTGCTGAGTCTACTTGGAAAGTGTGAAGTTACAGAGGAAGTCTGTAGTTTGATAAACAAAGTGTTGCTAAAGTGGTTTTTGTCCAACCCTTCTGTCAGACAGAACATCGACAATGGATGACTATAATATCCTTGAATTATGTCTAATGATACACTGGACTCATTGCTAGATTACTAGTGTCTATCATGCTCATGTATAAGCCAAAGAGAAACCTTAAACTGATAATTGTGTATAGCTCTTCACAACAACCAGCGACCAGTTTCGCATTATCACAGTGTTTTCACTAGCAGCTTAATAATAAAGTACACTGTTAGCTGTGGCACTGTTTTTGTGTGGGTAGCTGTTTTACTAATTTTTGGCAATCAATTAGCATAAGGAAATTCTGCATTGACCTAAGTTCCCTGATTTAACTGATAATGTATAATTTCTATATTTTCTCCTTACTCTTCATTGATGGGTGGAAAAACTCTACGTTCAATCCTGTCTCCCTGAAATTCTGTTTGTATATTACTGGTTGTTTTCAAAACTACATTGTACTGACAGCTCAAAGGGTAACTTTGCCAATTTCGTACATTTAAGTGTGTTCACAGACGTGCATATGTGAAAAAAGGAGTATAAAGTCTTTTGTGTCTCCAGAGGGTGTTACATGAAATCTCAAGTCAAGTCAATTCAAAGTTTATTATCCCACGGGGGGAAATTAAGTTGCAGCCAGGTATCAACACACAATCAACGACACAACACAAAGGATAATAAATAGCAATGGAGACAGCATTACAACACAGATAGACAAAGACGAGTACATGAAATAAAATACAGTGCAAGATCACTACATAGAGAGGCCAAGATAAGCAGTAGTCTAAAATTCCAGTGTGCAAAAGAAGCAGAAAGTGCAATCGTGACGTCACTTTTTATCTGATAAATTGTGACAGTGAGGTCACTCAGTGGCTAAGCTGCATCGTGGGTAAAGTTGCCACAGGGTTTCAAAAATGAAGAATGCATGGAATAAAAAAGGTGATTGATTGCTGATTTGCTTTTCAATACTGGTGCCTACATATCCCACAATAGGTAGTTTATCAGATAACATGCAGTTTCCTCTGGAGCCACAAAATGCTTTAAGATACTTCTTTCAGATTTGCAATAGTACTCCACAACACCTGTAAACACACTTCAACGTGGGAAAGAGTTACACTTCAATGCGCCTGGATCATGTTCAGTGACAAGGTTTTTTTGACTGACAAAAGGAAGTTTGCTGGGATGAATGGCTGGTTTAAAAATTGCAATCTATAAATATGTATGCACAAAATGAGGCCCGGCCCCTTCCCCTGCAAACGTTGTGATAGACAAAAACAAACTTGACGGGAAAATGTTGAGAATGTGTAAATAAAAGATGGTAGAAATCAAATGTGAGAGACATTATTCTACACATAATAATGCATCTCACATTTGATTTCACATAATGTCAAACTTAAATTATAGATCCACATGATAATATATATTAAAAACAGCAGTGTTATTTGTGCTTGTGGAGAATAACTCTTAAACGCCTTTCAGTTGTAAAAGTTTAAAGCCAACTCAAATCATAAATCAATATTTCATCCTCACAGTCTCACCATCACTTTCACCCCCCCTGGAGCGCAGCAGAGAGGGCTGGATGTTTGGTGACTAACTGATCAAATTATCATCCTTGTTATAGAAATTCAAGATCACATCAAATAGCTTTAAAGAATCAATGCTGGCCATTCATATAGCTTTTGTGTGTAAAATTGCTGCACGGAATAAGACTGTGCTGTCTGCGCACGCACGCACGCACGCACACACACACACACACACACACACACACACACACACACACACACACACACACAGTGCCCTCTCTGGTCACCTCACCTGGTACATCTTCATAACTGCCACATATGGACTGTATAAAGTCTGATCTGATCAAAATCTGGAATCAGAGCTCCCACAGAAGCATTACACTTAAAATCCTAATTGTGAGTCCTAATCATGATGCAGGAGTTCACTAAACTTCAATAAATGAATTGTGTTCATGAATCAAACTTCCATTTTCACATGATATCACAGGGTGGCGGAGACCAGTGAAGCAGTCAGTCTGAATGCCCTAAACAAATAAATACTGCAGTGCACTCGTGCAAAAGGCTGATGGATCCACAGAATTTAACAGTCCTCACACTGCTTGGAGACTAGAAACTAGAACTAGAAATATGTATTTTTGTCTCCTCTCAGTTGTAGCCATGAGCCACTGTGAAGAACCACTGACCAGCAGGTTCATTTCATGCATTAACATTCATGAGGCACTTTGCATTGACTATTTATGGTTGTATGTGGGTGTGGAGAGGGCGGGGTAGGAGGTGGGTCCAGGTGCACACATTTCCCAGTTCATTAGGCACTCACAGTAGGAAACTGCACACTGGAAGGGGTACTCCTGGTTTACACATTAGAATATTTTATTGCGTACATTATTTCCTTGTTTTTTTATGTACGCATTTAGTGAGGATTCTCCGAAGAGTTTTATAAATTAGACCCCTGACAGTTAATGTTCTTCAGCATCCACATTCAGTGTGTTCAGTTTAGGCAGCACTAGCACTTTGGTTCAGGTTAAGGGAAAGATTGTTGATTGAATGATTGTTTTGGCAGAAATCAAATGAAATATGTTAACAGAAAATGTCACATTTTGCAACTTGTTAGGAATTAATTAATACAATTTTTCATTATGTTTATAGAAAAAAATAATTTGGGGAGCATTACTAAGGGAGCAGAAGGAAAACAAAAGGCCAGAATCCAGGGAGGCTGGTCATATGAGCCAGTGGGCAGAGGGGAAGAAGATGGGAGCTGGGGTCGGGAAAAGGAGGGCATGTCACCCTCCATCAGCACAACGAGCTCTCTTTTTTTTTCTCTTCAACACTTTTTTTCCACCACCAGCAAGCTATTTCCAACCCACAGTGTGCGCGTGCGTGCCTACATGCATGTGTGTGTGTGTGTGTGTTTGAGTGTGTGTTGGAGGTGAGGTTTGGGGCCGAGGCCATTAAAGCTCTGTTAAAACACTTCTGATGCTGTTGGCTGATGCTGAAGCAAAAGGAGAGTGAAAAAAAGAGAGGAAGTGAGACAGTGAGGGAGGGAGCATACACTCAGTGGCTATCTCAGCCTGCCCAGCAGTCCGCTGGCAGCCTGTCAATACTATGAGCACAGAGGTGCGAGATGAGTCAACAACCTAATTCTAACATCAAACTTTCATGGGCAGCAGAGGGGAAGAGCAGGATGGAGAGATGTGGGGAGAGATGTTTGCTGTTAACGCTTTCTCCATCACCTGACCTTCACTCCTCCAAACCTTTTAAAAACCCTTTAAAGACCCCTTTTACACACTCACACACATACAGTGCCACCATATACACGCAGGAACACCCAGGGTTGCACTTTTAAAGTTTTGACCTGCGGCTGAATTACATTTGGAGCGTTTTAGCAAGATATAATAGTGACCCCCCCTCACTCTCGCTCACTGGCCCCCACACTTTGCAGAAGCTCTCTTGCCCAGACGGAGAGAGTGCCAGCGGCTTTATTTATTAAATACGGCCTGAGAGAAGAAGCAACATGGGCGAGCTGAGAAACCGTTTTAAGAGACTGGCTTTTAATGGCTTTCTGACACGCTGGGATGGTAGCGGTTCAGTGGCGGCTTGGAGGGAACACCTCTTGAGTGCCGAACGGTGTTTGTTTAAGCTTGTTGTCCCACAGTGTGAGTGTACAGGAATGTGCTACGGGTGGGTAGGATGGGGAGGTTGAAATCATACAGTGAAGACGAATAGCTGCAGTGAATGTTAAGACAATTAGTATAAATGAAATAATTGGATAATACAAGCTTGCAGACTATTTCATCAAACAGAGCAATTTAGATATTCATTACTTTTAACCGCACATGAATTTGACCAAGTTAATTTTCTGCTATTTATGAATGCTAGAGGTGGTCTGATAACTCGGATCACATGTGGTGATCACATGCCATGTCCCTCGTACAGGTTTGGTTTTCCTGATTATTACACATTTAACCACAATGGAAGAACTGAAAATGACTATCACCAGGAGATAGATGATTAATTGGAGCATCTCTGGCACCAGTATAAAAAAAATGAAATGAATAGAGGGGGAAATGGATCCCTGATCTCAGAAACTGTGGTATAGAAAACATGTAAAGTGTATGAAAAGTCCAGAAGATATTTTTGTCTAATAAAGAGATACATATCGAAAAGATTCTCAAATTACAATTAGGTATTAAAGCAGCAGAGATCAAGATATTTTGACTTTTTAAGTTGCAGGTATGCGCCGAAACAAGTAATTTGTAAGTTTCAGTTTTCTGCCCAGCAAATGACGGAATTTGTAATTCTCTCTTTTTTTTTTAAACTTGGGTAAAACACGTACAGGACTATTACCCAGGAGACAGATGTTTGCTCCTGTTTAAGACCAGTATTGGTGGGTATTTCAACTTTGTATTCTAGGGAAAATGCATCACATCTATAATGTTACTTAAGTTAGGTATGTACATACAATACAAATGTACATCCACATCTTAAATTGCACAAGTAACATTATTTTAACCTAAAACACAATGTTTTCCTTAATCTAACCATTGTGTTCTTTCGGTTATAAAAGTAGCTTAGCTCGGTACATAATATGTGTACATAGGGAGTGTGTGGTGAAAAAGTGACAGCGAACATGAGGCGAACAGAGGAAAAGTTCAGCAGTTAGTTGGCAATCTAGCAGTTAGTTTACAGTTTAGGTTAAAGTCTGTCAATTCATGAATGTTCTTCCCAACTTCTGGAAAAGTGAATGGAGTTGGCCCCAAAGCCAAAGCAACAATCTGGCTACAGTACATTTAAAAGTACTGTTGGAATCACACACTAGATTCAGGGTTTAATTATATGTAGGATAGATTAGGCATATACTGAAAGTGTTTGGTGGATACCCCGCTGAAAACTAACCTTAACCAGAGCATTAACAACAACAACAACAACAACAACAAAACAACAATAATAATAATAATAATTATCATAATAATAATAATATATTAACTTATGTAGTGCTTTTCAAAATACTTAAAGATGCTTCATACAAAAATCAACAACATTGTACCATCTAAAACCAATTTATTGTGTGTCTTTTACGAAGAGGCTGACAAATGTTGGCATTCCACTAATTGGGGTGTCTGATAAAAAAGAAAAAAAGAAAAAAAAGAAAGTAAGAAGACACTGTCAATGCATCAAAGCAAACATTGAGAGTGCTGTGCAGTTCTGCTGAATAACACAAGTGATTCATTGATTATCAGACAGTCATCGATAAATGTTGTCATTAAATAGGTTCAGCTTTAAATAAAAATGCAAATAATATGGCTCATAATAATGTCAATACTTGATTGACATTCATATGTCTCTTTTGGACACACAGGAGTAGATAAGGCGTGGTGATGGAATCGCTACTGACAGAAACAGCAGTGCAGCACTGTCATTCTACAAAAAGCCCAAGCTCATTAATGAAAGCTTTTCTGCCTATGGTATATGCTATACATGGTGATCATACAGTGAAAAATGTTTAACACCAGCAGAGGCACAGCATTCAAGTCTTACATGTAGTGAACCTTTCTAACAGGGCCCCATTCTCCTTGTTTCTCTCCTTTAGTTCTACCTGGTCTCTACTCCAGAATAAAGATGAAACTGCATAAAAAATACAATAACTTAAATAACCAATGAGGTACATTAATCACACACCACACATACAGTATGTACATGCTGAATACTGATAATACAAAGAAAAAGAGCTGAGGTTAAGTAGGGAATTCAATTATTTATGACCACATAAAAATGTCTTCGAGCCCCATTTCATTGTTGCTGGTCTAAAGCAGGGTTACACTGAGTCAGTGTCAGTCAGTGCCAGGCGCTCTCATCCACTATTTATATGATGGAGATTCTTGAACATAGCTAGTGAATGTTTCTTATAATCGTTATGATAATCTCACTTGTCCGACTATTGCAGTGTGGAGTAAGATTTGAAAAAAATTAAACAAATGAACCAACATTCTACAGAAAAATGAAATAAAATGGCTGGATTTATTTAACTTTTTCAGCTGGTCAATTCTGTTTGCAAATAACCGGATATATAGTAGCCTGAAAACTATCGTATCGCTTTAAACATATTTCATGATGATGTATAAAGTTGAGTTATGCTTAATTCTAATTTATGGTAGGTCACCCCCACAATCAAGTGCCGACAACCCAGTGGCCACAACACTGTCAAAACCATCAGATTGCCAAGTGGAGGAACACCCTGGTTGGTAATTCACATTCTCTGTGGTTGCAAATGTGCGGGAAAAAGCTGACAGCCAACTCCATCTTGAATCTCTGCTTTCCCTTTGAAGGGCCAACTGTAAAACATCTCGTCTGGGCTCAGTGGTTAGGATCTTTGGCAAATGAGGACCACAGCAAGACAAACAAACAAGTGCGGAGGGTTTCTCCAAATGTTCTTTGATGGCTGTGATGGGCAGGGTTGGAGAGCCAAGAGGAGGGAAGATGGACTGAGGAAGACACAGGGGGACAACGTGGGAGGAAAGACTGGGAGTGTTGACAAAGGAATGGAATGGTTTGGAAAGTGTGAGGTAGAAAGATGAATAGATGAAAGGATTAGGAGAGGACACAGATTAAACAGTAAATAGGAGGGGAGGTGTCAGGGCTGGGTTTTAGCAGTGAGGGATTTGTAGGCCATCACTGAGACTATTTTTAGACAGAGGCAGCTAACAGATATTATTTTCTGCTGCTATCCAGTATGTAAATTTGGCCCTTTTAATGACAAAAACTACAAGACACACTTAAGAGAATGTTCCTCCAATAAAATGAACACACAATTTCACTATTGAATACTTTCAAAACTTTTGCTGCTACAGTATTGCTTGATCTGATATGACCAGCAACTGGTGGCTACAGGTCATGATGATGTCTTTAAAGAAAATGATTTGAGATGCCATTACAGTATAATAACCTCTGCCACTGAAGTAACATTTTGCCAGTGTATGTTTGTTTGTTTGTTGGTTGATTTGTCATCATTTGTCACTGTTTAGCACTAGTTAATTACTAAGTTAGTTTTGCTTTAAGACAGTTTGGTATCAAGATTCCTGCTTCGAGTCAGGTCAGGGATCTGAGCTCCACTTCTCTACCTCTCATTTCCTATATTCCCCATATCTACAAAGGGCTTCAAATTCTGGACTTTGCATTTAAGGATATCTATTGTGCTTTAGTTTAAAAATGCTTCAAAACAAAGTGCTTGTTGGATTGTTTTATATTACAACTTCTCTAAACCACACCTCCAATACCTATACAGTGTCCAAATCAAGACCAGCATTTTGCAACTCACGCCCACAGCAGAAGTGCCACTATCCCCTTACGAACAATTCACTGGTTCTTGCCCCTCCATGTGACAGCAGGCTTTTCATTTATCATTTTACAAACAATTATAATTCCCACAAACTTGCACTCATCAACAATACATATCACTCAGAGGCTATGCTGCATTGTGTGTACTATAGGCAACTGTTTTTAAAAAAGGAGAAGGAATCTGTAAAAAAAAAAAAAAGGCAATATCGCTGTTTCTGTATTGATTTTAATCATTTGTTTTTAACTTAGTTAACTGTTTAACTAAGTTCCAAGAGTGTTTCAGCAGTGCAATGTTAAACCAATGGATGGATTTTCAAAACATGTGAATATGAGAATGATGTGCTAAATTGTGTGATAGCATTTGAACATTTGATGCAATGAAACAATATGTATGTATTATAGTAAATAGCCTTTGCAACAGTGTAAAGTGCTAGCTAAAGGTGTTACTGATGAGACATGAATATTCCAAAGCAGGACCCAAAGGCTTCATGGGAAAACAAACACATACAGTCTGGGACAAAAAAATCAGTCACTTCCTCTTAGAGGCTCTGCTGCCCTCAAACATCACATGCATCATACCACAAGTGGAATGCCACTTTCTCTTTTCTTTATCCCATTTGTATTCATATGATATCTGTGCTAACCTGTCTCCCCATCAAATGGTGTGGTAGTTATGACATCAATACAAGCTAAAGGGTAAATAAAAAGGAGGTGGAGGAGGAAAATTAACAAGGAAATGGACAGTGGCCTATTTTAATCATCTACAGAAGTGAGCATAGTGTAGTGTTCCACTGATGTTGCCATTTGTCGACTCATTGGCCTAAAATGCCGAGTGACCCTAATGTAGGGTCATTTTTCTAGGCCCTGCTGTCCTCTTGGGTCAACGCTACACTGTCCTGGGGAGAGGCCAGTGCTTGCATGAATAAGTAAAGACCGTTGGGGGACCAAAGTCCGTTGGCTGACGTTTCCACCCCACTGAATTTTAACACATTAGGAAACCCTACTGCCAGTAATGAGCCAGAGACAGAGGGATGGGAATGGGGGGGTGGGGGTGGGGGGTGTTCAGGGGTGACAGAGTGTGCTCACATCCTCAGAGCATAACTCCCTAAGCACATTAGACTGTGCCGCTCTCAACCTGTTATTGTTGTGCAAATGTTTCTCACGTGAAAAGATGGCACTCCTGATTGGTGACCTTTTAATGTGTACTGGTATGCTTTCTAACTATTGCGTAACTCTATAGAAACAGACGAACCTTGATTACAATGTAAAAACTAGACAAGCATACCAAATTCCATTTGTCATGCATATTACCAAATCATTCTGTAATTATATGGTTGCCATTCCCTCAAATGTGGGAATAACAAGCTGATGATCTCTTGAAAGCGTTTTGTCATTAACCGTCGGCACATCAAACGCTGTCCCATTGGGTCCAATCTTGATTTGCATGTTGTCATTTAAATTTAAAGTAATTAAACATAATAGTTGGCAAGTAGTTATGGTGCCTTCTAATGCTCAATATATCATCAAGTTTTGATATTTTCAAACTGCTGTTGAACAAACATTGTTGTTCAAATACAATTTTCCTGATCAGCAACCTCTTGTGGTTATGCGGATAATGACAGTCCTTTCTCAGAAGCAAAGGTGTAAGGAGAAGCAGCGTGAAAACATGATACCGCGACACAGCCTTTTACAGAGGGGGTCGGGGGATGGTTGGGTGTGCAACATTTTGAGCAGTGATATCAGCAGCTGTAGTTTGCATCCCATCATGATACAAAGAAACTCCTACTTTGATAGGAGTTTCTTTGTTTCATGATTGCAATCATTCCCTAACCTTAATTAAGTAGCTTTAGTTGTATAAATATAACAAATCCATAACAGCAAGCATCAGGTAAGAAAAAGCTCATATAAACAGCAGGTGATTTTAAAAGGCACTGACCATATTTTATTATTCAGATATGAGTACTTGCTGGTAATGATGTCCTGTCATTTGCCATCAAATATCAGAAAAGTGTTGTATGGGTCATTTGGGTAACCGGTGACTGAATGATTATGTATGGCAATTTGTTGGATTATTCATCAAGTTTATATCTAATTACACGGAGCCACTGCCAGCTATGACTGGCACTGGTGCAGCAAACTTCATGGACAGTGAAGCTGTAATTAAAATAGAGGTTTCAGGTCGTTTCAATTCACCGGGTGTTTTCAGAGGACTCATCAGGGTCTGACCAAGGGAGTTCATACTGTAGCCAAGGCTGTGTGTGTTGTTCTTCAGAGAAAGAATGTGTGTGTGTGTGTGTGTGTTTTCTCCTCATCTCAGCCCCAGTGCCCCTTTGCCCTGGCCTCTTTTCCTCCCCCACTGTGTGCGCGTTTATTCACAGGAAATGCAGGGGAGCCTTACGGGTGGCTGGACTGATGCGAAGCGACGTGGCGTCTCCAGCGAGCCGGGAACTTAGCATGTCAGGCAGGTCAGCACGGGGCAAGCAGACAGTCGATAAAATATTCAATACAGCACTCCCAGTTCATGGATCTAATACCTCAGAAAAGACCCACCTCCAAAATCCAAAGGAAAAAAAATATCATCATCTCTCCGACCTCTTCTCTTCACAGTGGCTGACTGGGCCGATTTATCAATTCAGGGGGCAAAAGACTGTTGTAAAAGAAGATCTGATTGAGTCGGGTGGCAAAACTGGAGTATATTCATCTTTACAGGATGACTTATGGATTTTCATCCCCTCCACTCTCTCATTTCGGGGAGGGAATGCTACCCTTATTGAAAGTTCAAAAGTGCATCCTGACCTTTTTTCAGCCTAGGTGCTGGTACTGGAACACAGTAGCCAAGTCTTTTGACCTCCACTTTTTGTTTCAGGAAAAATACGAAAAACAACAAAAAATGTTATCTATTTTCTGTGCCCTGCATCCTTCCAGAGCCCTGGGGTGAGAAGAAAACATACGGCAGAGTTTGACAGTGCGGCGAGTGGAGTCTGGAAGGGCTGGCCCTGGAATGTCTTGTGTCAGTTTAGCGCAATGGGCGCTAATCCCAATTAGCATCACTCAGCTGCACTGAGGGTGCATCACATCGACTCAGCCTCTGCTTAGACAGGCGCCCTCCGTGGACCGGGCAGATACAGTGAAACACCAGCTGCTATCGGCCTGTTTTGCTGATTAACCCAGACACTAAGATGTCGTTGCTGTGTCTTTTGACTCCCTAGCCACCGCTGCCTCCTCCCTTTGTTGTCTTCGGGTAGCTTCCGTCTACTTACATTTTTAACAAGCGTCTCCTCTGTCTCCATCTCTTTTATTGTGTCGTCTGAGTGCGTGGTATTTTATTACTTACACTGCATAGATTGGTTGAGTACACTGGATCAGTGTTACCCACTCAAACGGTTTTCCTTTCTCCCCCTGAATAATTAATGGAAATGGATGGTTAAGGACAAAGGCAGTGAAGACTCCATTAAGGGGCGAGATGTTGAGAGGTGCTGACTTCATCATTGGAGTTGTTAGCGCCAGGGGTAGTGATCCGATTCAGACAGTATCCTACGACAGACATGGACTGAGGAACTACCAGATTCTGCACAAAAGCATGGGTACTAAACAAGTACTGTACATTTCTGACAGCAGGGGCAACAAGCAGCACTGAAAGCCGGGGTCACTCTAAAGCCTCATGTTTGAACACTTCTCATGCAGGGCAGAGATTCCGGGCATATACGCTTTCACTGGACACCTGCATGGGTTTTGAGCACACTAAAAACAAAGTGTTTGGACTAACAAGGTAATGTGGGTGAAGGGGGTGGGGTGAGAACACAGCTTTTATGGAGTACAATTGGGAGCCAACCTAAGTGATAAAAATAGCTGGATCTGGCTGTAAGGGGTTTTGTTTTTGCTTTTCAAAAGGCACGTCATAATACATCCCAGAGTTTCAGGGCCCCGCAGCTTTCAGATACCTATAAATAAATGCTTTCCTGAGCTTTACTCCTCTCTCTTTCACTTGCAGACACACACTCATGCCGGGGCTGGAGCCAAGTAAATAGCCCCCTTCTGATGAAAAACATTCCAACACTACCAACACCATGAAAGGGGAGTGGATGGTGGATGGGGTGGCGGTGGTGGGGCTTTTAAAATGGACTCAACTGCCTGTTTTCCCCAAGCACTATTTTCACTGCCACCATTTTCACAGAGAAAGAAGCCCTCAGCTCTCTCTAAGGGTTTACTGTGCTTAGTTGCAGACAGAGATGAGCTAAGTCTCTTCTTGAGCACTATGTGTACCAGACTGGGAGGAGGAATTCAATTTAACCCCCTCCCACCCCTCATTCTTTTGTACTGCATGGTACTGCGAAAGAGAGGTCTTCTCCAAAGGGCTATCTTTCTGTTAGAGCTGAGGACATGATAACTGGACGAGACATTCCAAAATACCAACCTGTCCGACACAAGCAACAATTGTAGTCATATGCAACCAATTTAAAATCTGACTCAACACTTCTGAAATAGATGCTGTTGCCAAGTAGCAACAACTATTTCCAATGCAGGGGTGCCCATAGAGTTTCCGCTGGAGGGCCAAAACAAAAACATAATGGTAGGCCACCGGTCAAAGGCAAACTCCATTTGTATTGTTGTGATGCAAAAATGCCACTCTGATCTGGTCTTCCCTTAATTGACTGATTTCCTGCGCAAAAGGTCACAACAAGCTGAGATTGTGAAAGTAATTATTGTTTGGGGATCCTACACATTCATGTAAATATTTTTATAGACACATCTGGCGGGCCACATCAAATCCTATGGCTGAATTTGGCCTGTGGGCTCTAGTATAAATGGTGAAGGCAAGTTCGTGGAACGGCAAAGGGATGCTGACTCTGCAAAAGTTGCACCTCTACTGTCAAGCCAGAAAACAACACAAAGGAACCCAACAAATCACTTACAACTTCTTCTAAGAAATAAAATGTCCGATGGCTTTCCACAAGAAAACCATGTGGACCGGAAGACTTTTACTACTTTTTTTTTCACCACAGTCCTACATCACCAGAAATTAAACTTCAACTCTTTTGCAATGCATTTGGGGTGCCAGTAAAATATGCACTCTTGAAATAGATACAAGTAAAGTCATGTAATATAATACTCCAATCAATACTCAAGAATTCTAAAATCAGTGACTAAATAAACCAAACTAGACAACCAAAATTATTTCTAAATTAAGTACAATTGCACATAAAAAGATAGCAAATCCCATGTGGTAAAAGTAAATGTAATCCATTGCCGTCACTCTTGGGAGTTATAGGAGGAGGGGTTAGTGTTGCTGACTTCAGGAATGCTGTAGGTTCAGAGTTGTAAACGGAGTTGGCCTTCTCCAACAATGGGGCATATTTTGCGAGATGCTGGGAGTCGATAGCAGGCGTCCGCCATGACAAAGGGCCACTTCTCCAGCTCCGTGAGAAAGGCATGTTAGTTCAGCTCTTTGATACAGGACACTGTTTCTCTGACCACCATTCATTACCATGTATAACAGACGACTCAATGGACATTGCGCATTAGGCATAACTTGGCCCTCCTACACACTCTCAGAGGCTGTATTATGGAGGCCTGAGAGCCAGGCTTCTCTAAACACTCCTAGGTGTCTCATAAAATGTGCTCGAGTGTGTGAGTGTAACACAGAGCTCAAGATGAGAAAATCCTTGGGTTCTGTCTTTTTCTGCCTCAGTTTTACTTGGTAGTTGAGACATGAACTGTCCCGAAGCCCAGAGCTTTGGTGGAGCATCGAAAGAATAACATGGCAGAGGCATCCACATTTGTTTCCACTTACGTTACATGATCTTTAAGAGCCTAATTTGAACAAATCCCTTGCTTCAACCGCACACTGTACTTTCAGAGAGATCTCTTAACATATGTATGCTGGGTGTTAATGTCATGCTAAAAAAACAGCGCCGACGGTCAGGGCTGGGTAGAGCACAGCCTATTTCTGTCCTGAACTACCTCTAGTCTTTTATTAAAAGACTGAATGAAATGAAGCAAGAGCAACAAAGGCTGTCCCGTACCCTGTCATTTCTGAAACCACTATAACATTTCCCAAGCTCACTCTCTGAATATTCTTTCTTTTAAAATTGCAACACTTTGCTGTATAGGTTATTACAGGAGTCAAAATAATAATTTGGATAATGTGGATGACATGTCTAATGACATTCATTCAAATTCCCCTCCATCATCACATGTAATCAACCCTAACACCACGAAACCGATGATACAGAGAGCTGGAGGACAAGGTGCTGTTGATGATTTAAAAAACAGAGAAAACCACGATGAGAAACAATATACGGTATACATATATAAAGGCTAATAAAGATAAAACTATTGATACCAAAGATAATTTAGAGAGAACGAAAAAGTACACTAAAAAAATCTAGTGGACAAAAAGTCATTTCAGGACAACCTGTCTGTCGCACAGCCTGTCAGTATTTAGTTATTTCATTTTTTTTACTAAAACATGCTTTGCACAGTAGTGTGCAGATCACAAATCGACGTTTGAAAGTGGGTGTATGAGGGTGGAGAAAGAGTGCATTTAAAAGCTGTCAGAGAGGCGAGTGCCCGGGGTATCGCAGGCTTCCCGAGGCTCTTCCACCACATGAAGGCTGCACATTTTCAACTGCTGGGATACCTCTCTCTTCGGCTCACTTTGCTCTATCTACCATCACTATGTGGCTGTGCCTCTAGCTTGTGGCACTTCCCCCAGCGCATTGTGAGTGTGCCACAGCTCTGGGGAATGCCAGCACCATGTCAGAAGAAAGGAGAGAGCGAGTGAGAAAAAGAAGAAGGGAGGAAAGGTGCTGGAATGAAATGTTAATGTCTTGTCCTGTTCAATATCCATATCTTTGGTCAGGGGGTGGCGGCTGCCTCCCTGCCACACTGTGATGCAGGAGTACATGAAACTGTGGGAGGTACCGCATGCGGATCAGAGTCAACCCTGTCCCTTGTTTTTCTCGAGCGCACATATCCACACACCCTCCCATACACAGACAACATAAACATTTCATGTTTTGTTAGTAACCATGCAAGAGGAATTCCCCCACCCCGTTGGTGTGTCATGTTTATATTTCCTTCTTGCTGGAGTGCATTGTGCAGGAAAAGCATCTTCAGTTCTCCTCCTTGCCTCCTAACCTGACCTTTTTCGCTTCTACACACACTTGCATTCTACCTGAAGGCGAGTCATAAGTTTCTGAGACACTGGCTAAGTCCTCTCACACCAGGAGGGGGCCACTGAGGGATCTGCTAGGTTATTGTGTGTCTGGTCTGGGGTGGAGTTCACCCAAAGTTACAGGAAGGAATCCTGAGGGTGGCTCGGGGAAGAACAGGAACATGTATGTGTGTGTGTGTGTGTGTGTGTGCGTGTGTGTGTGTGTGAATGAAAAAGGGGATGGGGGTGGGGGAGGGGGTGTTGGGGTAATGTCTGGCAGATGACAGATCTGTGAATTCTTTCCTAGTGCCCACAAGGCAAAAGAAGTGGTGGTGTGGCGGTCACATCTTCAGAACACTTACGGTCTTTATCCTGCTCTTCTTCCCCCATCCTGGGGGGCTCAGCCTGCTGATTACTACACAGGAGGCTATTCAGCAGCTGCCCCTCCTCCTCGCCTCCCTCCCCTCACACGCACACACATGGACACGGTCCCCCACCCCTAAACGATCGTCCCTTTTCTTCTGGAATGATCTGAAATCATATTTTGCAGTGGTGCGAACATAATGGGAGGGGTGAGGACAAAGGCAGGCCGGCTTTTGGCGCAAGCATCTTTTTGTAGCTTGGCACAAAAGCGATCAGTTCAACGCCTCATCCCACAACAGCGTCACAAGGCCTTTCAACCGCCCTGCCCCCCCCCCGAGCCTCACCCACCTCCAGACCAAAAGAACACCAGGATGATAGGCCAAAACCACACAGAGACACACTCTAACACATACTTTACGCTGGGTCCTGACAGGCCAGCCAAACACAAGGCTTTCTTAATACTTCAATCAAATTCTCCACCCCTGCAGCGAGACACCCGTCCCTCCTTAACACTGAAATGAAGAACAGTACAATCTGTGTTTTCAATCCCATAGCCCCCCTCTCTGTCTTGCCCACACACCGGCCTGACTTTTAGACTTTTAACTCTTGTCCAGGACAGTTGTTGTCTATGTGAGTGCATGTGTGTGTGTTGCGGCTGGCTAATAGTGGGGCATGCCAGGGCGGGGGCAAGGGGTAACAGAAAAAGGGCAGTCAACAAAACTCAATTGTACTCAAAGTGGTGGTAATTGCATTTGATTAAAATAATGACAGGGTGTCGGGTCGGAATAGAGGGTCCCTCGGTGCGGCCTGACACTGAAACTCAGGAGGGGCAGAGAGAGCAAGTGTGACAGAGAGAGAGAGAGAGAGAGAGAGAGAGAGAGAGAGAGAGAGAGAGAGAGAGAGAGAGAGAGAGAGAGCACTGTGTGGTTCAGTGTGATAAAGCTGACAGTGTTGCACTCACCTGTATCACAGCATGAGAGCAGGACAGCAGCACATGGAAAAGAGAAATAAAACAATTCAATTCAATTATCGGATTAGTTGACAGCAAACTAGACATGAAAATAAACTCCACCCAGTTCTCATCCAAACTGCATATTACTTTCAAAGTTTTTATTCAGTATAGGTGTACCAACAGTGAACATTTTACAATATGTTGTATTTCTGAAAGGATTAAAGATGCCTCTGAAGCAGACTTTACACCATATATACACTGTGAGATACAATGGCTTTAATAAACTAAAGAAAACACACAGTGACAAAGGGTAAGAGAAACAGATCTGACTGTATTCAGTTTCCAAGTTCTGAAGTTTTAAGTTATCTGGGTGGGGAAAGTGAAAGGCAGTGCCTTGCTCCACCCTCATTACCAGGTGCCGTTTAGCAAGGCCCTAAACCCTGAGTGCTCCAGGACTTGGTCGCTTCTAGGTGTAAATGTGTAACTGTGTAAATGTGATCAGTGCATTCCTGGAAAAGAGAGCATTGCTCTCAATGAACCCTCCCCGGATCAATAAAGGGGAAAAAGAAAAGCAAGTTCAGTTGCAAAGATTAGTTGACAAATGGATAAGTCGATCGAAAGAAAATTAACTGCCATCTACTTTGATAGTTAATATAAGGTTTAAGTCATTTTTCAAACAAAAAAGTTAAAAATGTGCTTCTTAAATTTCAGGATTTGCTGCTTTAATTTGTTACTGATGACATTCAAGAGTATTTGGGTTTTGGACTGGGTTAGAGTGACATATTCATAAAAGGTGGAAGAACCTCAAGTATTCATGTCAGACTAAAACGATACTTAAGACTGTCCCAAAACAGCTCACATTACATTTTGGTTAATTGTATCTGACTAATACTGCTAAGGGAAGAGTCCTTGTCATGGTCCCAGAAAATAAAACAAACAAAATCACACAAGAACCTAATCATGCATGCTGACTTACTCACTACAACATCTGGGAGGAAATAAAGTCGGGCTATTTCTGCTGCCACTTAACAGTAAATTACTCTCATTACACAAGACGTCTGTTGTCAAGAAAACATTGATGGTTTGTAAGTGTTCAAACAGCCTGTACTGTCGTCTGTCTGGTGGAAAAAGGAAAAAAGGAAACTTTTCTCTAGCTGTGGGGACCTTATAATATCACTCTCTGCCTACATCAAAACCCAAAATGTTCTCAGGCAGTATACTCAAATACAGGGAAGTATGAAGTTCCACACTTAGCCAGTCTGTCCTTTGCCATGACCCACAGCGGCCAGCGGCGGAGTTAAACAGCCTCTGCTTTTGATGCACGCCGAAGTCAGACAGAATGAAAGGGATAGAAGCTTTTACAAGTGGTCCGACAGCACTAAGTGTCTCCGCTCTCTGTAAAAGCAGTGCTCAGGGTCGGAACGAGGGACAGGGAGAAGAAAAGAGCAAGAGAGAAAAAGTGTGTGTGCGTGTGAGACGTGCGTTAAGGCCATGGAGAATATGATAGCCGGTAGGGATGTCAGGAGCCTCTGAAAGGAGGATGTCTAAGCCGGGCTCAGACTCTCATCTCCTCACACGGCCTCGCCCTTTCCCAGCATCCCTCTCTTCGTTTATCCCTTACACCTTCACAGGAAGTTCAGCTTGGCCCTGGAGCAAGAACCCCCCACCCCCCCACCCTCTAACACTAGCAGAGCACTGGTTCACACAAAAGCAAAGGCAGTGAGTGTGTTATGCATTAAGGGTCACAGAGATGTCAATGAGCTTACGATGCCCTCTTGTACTAGTCCCACAACACGCTACTGCTGTTCAGGTGTATCTGTGCACATGGACGATGTAGTTTTAAATTCAACTGGCAGAAAAATACTTCATAAGCTGAACATGAGTGACCAAAAGGCAATAACAATTAGAATTTTTTTTCATAGGTTAAGGTGAACCACTTCAGCACTGGACAGCGCCCATGCTGTCAGAATTAATAACAACAAAATACATTCAAAATGCAGCAATAAAATGTACCTTTGTGTCATACACTTAATCAGACAACCTCTACATGTGTTATAATGGTTTGGGTGAAAAGGCTATGTCAACATCAAAAAACTAAATTAGTAATAAGCCACGGTAAAAAGTGCAGTGCATTTAGCTGTGGCAACCGTGCACACATTTGTAAAACAAACAGTCATCAAAGTTATTATATTTGCTGCCCTAAATAACCACAAATCCAGAAATGAAAACAACAACATCCACCGTGCAGCAGCAACAAAAGGTGTTGGAGGCTAATGAAAGCTTCCCTAAATTTACCACTTTAGTCTATCATTCATATATAGTGATGTCAGGATCAAAGTTACATCCCCATTTCTTGTTTTCTTACAGATGTAAAAGGTAATTCTATTATCCTCTGTCAAACATATATTATTATTTTAACACTTGCATCTGACTACAACCACCTTATAAACCATTTTTTATGTGCTAATAACATAAAGAAATGAAATGAAAATGGGATTTACAGTACACTTTAACTCTGAGCTGCATTCCAAGAAAAGCAATGTGCACTGTGCCACTGTAGCTATCCACTGTAACTACACATACAAAAAACAAAACAACTAGAACCGTGAATGGTCGACAATTTTCTAAAAGCATAGATTACAACTTAAAAGTTGTTATAATAAAAAGCTGTGAGTATTTGTGCATACAACAGATAAAGGTGACAATTTAAGTTACCATGATGCTAGAAAGTGTAATGGGAGTAGTAATTTAGTTCTGTATGCAAACAAATGAGATGTGTTAAGTCATGAAGAGTTCAAATTGCTATAGCAAGTGCTATATTAGAATATGGACAGTAAACACCGCGTTTCATTTTTCAGAAAGATCAAAATAAACACCCAATGAGAACTGAGTTGAAAAAAGCGTGTGGAACAGCGACTAGACTGGAAGTTAGATCACGACCATCGCTTCCTTTTCGGCTTGAACCACAGTCTTAATGTTGTATGACTGTGCATCCATTTAATTTTGAAATTATGCTATGAAGAAATGTTTATTTGCAAAGAACATATTTGTGTGCCAGGAGGATGTGTGTGAGTGCGAGGACACAAGGGCGACACATGGGACAGTCAGTGTTTACATGGGTGTGTTCAGCCATGTGTAGTGGCTGGTCAGTCCCCCCCCACCTCCCGGCTAGGCCTCTAAAAGCCCAGTGTGGGAGAACTAGAAGTTCAAGGTCTTTCTCCTGTGCAATGGGTCTGTATCACCCTAAGTGTCTAAATATTTACTGTCCAGCAAGTCCAGGCTGTAGAGTACCGAGAAAAACTGTTGTTTATCTATTAACACTTGCCTAAGATGATTGCCATTTTGCAATGTGATGAACTTATCGCATTATTTAGAATTAACAAAACTGCAAAAGAGGCATGCTGTAACAACTCTCTGGAGTTGAAAACTTTAGACTGTTACACAATACTAACTTGAATAGAGTTTAATGTAGACCAGATCTTTTGGTCTAGTGTTGGTGTTCACTTTTGACCACCACTATATATGAAATGTTGTATAGTTAAGTCTTTCAAAGGGGCCCTTAAACAATTAATTACACAAAGTTCAAATTACTCATATGAGGTATACTACTTAAAGCTCCAGTGTATTTTGGTATTATTATGTCAGTTCATTATTTTTCATCTAGTGGGATATTAAGTCCAAAATGGAGCACATACACCACACTCACACACACACACACACACACACACACACACAGACGCTCTCTCTTTCTCTGATATGCTGTGATCAACATTTCCGACCACCAGCTAATTGGGAATGTTATTATGGAGAGCATTGCTGTTGGTGCTGACGGGAAAAGTAACATGTTTTTCGTTGGCAGCGAGGATAAAGAAAGACTTTGTTCAAGGCTGATGAGAAAAGAGGGAAAGAGACAGAGAGAAGAAAAGAAGAGTGGAAAGAGAGTGATGGGAGTGGAAGAGAAGACACTGAGAGGGGAGTAAGAACCTCATACAGAGAATTAGCAGTTCCTGACTATAAACAACAGCAGGACAATGTGTGCAGTATGTGTGTGTATGAAAAGCCAGAGAGGACAGTCGGTGGGTGTTAGTGTGTCTTTTAAAGCTGTCTATATTTCCCATAACATCCTGTAAGTTGAAAGGCTTTTCATGTGGAGCTGGCTTTCCACACAATTGTCATTTACAAGTTCTGCCTGCAAATAAACGTTTGATCCTGCGACTCAAAGTCAGAAGCCACCCTAACCCAACACAGAGAAAAAAAAAAAGAAAAAATTCAATCCACTGAACCCAGAACACTGTATAATGACTTTTATGTATTTTGGAACAGTTGAGAACAGTTTAAATCAATCAACAGAATATATATCGAAGTATCTGTTAAGTATGAAAACGTCTTTTGAAAACATTTTTATTTATCACAAACAGCTTTTTTTCAATTTAAGTTTTAAGACTGCCTACTCACCCTAGTCTCTCAGAATGTCTATTGCACATTTTTAGTTAATTTGGTTTTGCAAACTTTGACGCTATTTTGAAACAGTTTGAAGATACAGCTTTCTATCTGAGATTTCTGCATTAAAAAGCCTAAAAACGACTCGTTCTTACATCACCCCAAATGTTTCCAACAATGTTCAAACCAGAGGAATCCATAAATCTACTGAAGGTCACAGCGCTTTTCATTTTGTTGCCAGTTGCTATACTTCTGGAAGAGTCAGAGAGTGAGGAAGGAAGTTGGCAAATGTGACGAAACAGCACGTGAATCAAATTTTCACTGCCTGAGTCACTCAAACTGATTTTCAGCTGCAATGGTGGCTGTTTAACAATGAAGAAAACAACTCCCATGATTCCATACTACTTTTTGTTTTGATTAAGAAACTCCCAGCTCCAGAAATGACATGTTGTGCATTTAACTGAAAATATCTCAGCAATGTAACCATCAGTTATTCCTAGTGCAGTGTATTGTTTTATTTCCATTAATCCTTCTATGCAATGAAAAATTAATAAACGGTAAACTTATTGCAAATACACCAACATTTATGAAATACAGCTTACAGTTAAGGTCATACACAAAAGCCATCAACACTGGATCATTTCATTTGAGATTTAACATTTGTTGCTTCACTTGGATGTTTGACCCTCTCTGTGCAAAATGACAATACAATATGTACAGAGTTTGTTTGCATATTCATCTGCTGAAGGGGGTAAAGTTTCTCTGAGCTCAACTTAAATCTCAGTTTAACATGTGGACCACCAGTGTTTGTTACATCACAACTAGTTTGGAAGCCAATCAGAATAAAACCTATTCAAGTGTAATGTGGAAACTTGAAGCCACCTGTGCACACACACACTGAGCATATATTTTACAGTAAGTAGTAAACATCTTGAATCCAGGTTAGAATTAATAATATATTTGTCAATAAATTCTGAATTTTGTGTATACATTTATACATTATAAGTCTTAAAGTCTGGAGGCAATTTTCACCTCAGCCATAGATGTTATGGTTTTGCCAGTTTCAGTCTGTTTGTTGGTTTGTAAGCAGGATTGCTACTGCGCAGATTTTCCCGACATTTAGATGGAGGATGGGTCTCAACCCAAAATTGATCCCATTAACTTTTGCTGCAGATCCGGATAAAGGGACGGCTCCATTCATTTTTCTCTCTTCATTGTGAGATAGTTTTTCAACATTTTCATTCATTTCACAGGGATTAATGATCGGATCTTGATGAATAAAATCAATTGTATTTAGGTGGCTGGTTTCTATGAGTAAGAACAATTTGATGTTGATCGAAATAATCAATAATTGTGATCCAGTGGATTTAAGTGTGTTTTATTCAATATGAGATTAGGCTTGATTGAATTAAAGGGGACTGTTGGCCCTAGTGGAACTATGCACTCTGACTGCCATTCTTGTTTAGTCCTTTATTTATTAAAAATAACAATACCAGCTGGTTGCATTTTCCATTTCAAATCATAACAAATAAATAATGAAGGGGTTTTGAAGTGTATTTCAGCAAATAGAACCTCCATTACACCTTTTAATGGGAACTTTGGCATTTGTTATTATTTTAATTCACTGCAGACTAAAACCATTGATCATACATTAGATTTGATAATGCAAAACTTTTAAATTTCACAAACATAAAAAAAAAACGCTGAAAAGTTTGATCAGAGCACATATTTATCTTTTTTTTTTTTTAATGTCAAGCTAACAATCTTTTAATTTGTTCTGAGTCACTCTCCCATTCAGTGGAAAAACTTGATGCTTTAAAATACTGAGTGAATGGCAGGTTGGCTTAATACAAGCCATTAAACATTAAACATATGCAATAACTGAGATTAGATTGTTATTTTGAATATCTAGTATATCTATTTAAACATATATATTTATTTCCTTTGCCAGCTTCAACCTTTCCAAACTGTTTCAATGCTGGACAACTTCTAAAAGTACACTTGTTATTATTTGTCAAATTAGGAAATTTTCCCTGGCCACAAGGTACCATCATATTCTTTCTGCTGTGCTCATCCACTGATCCACTGAATCACCCAAGTCCCCAGAAAAATAAAACCCTCCTCTGTGTGTGAAGGCCAGGACATGCCGGCTCTTGAGGGAGAGACGGAGTGGACGACGATGTTTGGAAGCTTCTGGAGTGTTTTTCTGGCTGAAGCCCCGGCCAGACTCCTCTGTGTCCTTCAGAGTAAAAACAAAAACATTTGGAGTGTACGGCTCACAGCTAGAGCACATCTCTTATTTGTTATCACTTATGCTCCAGGCCCGGTTTACATTCTCCTGAGTGTGTCCACTGGCGTGTTCATCCGGAAATTTGTCCCCTACGCCCCCTCCTGATTTAGATTTGGAGAGCAATAAAGCTTGCTGAGTTGTTGCCTTGGACAAATAAACTGAGCAAAGTGTTGATGTAGAGATGTCCGAAAGAAACAAAAAAAAGTTTGGAAGAGACAGGAGAGAGAGGAGGGGAATGATAGGCGCTGGTCTCTCGCTCCTTCCTGTGAAAGTTTCCGGTGAGCAGTAAACATGGCAGCGTCTGTCTCCTGTGGGAGCTCAGGGAAATGTGTTTGTGTGAGAGTGCGTTGTCGAGTGGATCTGTGTGTTTATGGATGTTTGTGTGTCTGTGTTTGGTGATGTACCGCTTGTTGGTGCATGAATACACGGTCTGTGTGTGTGTGTGTGTGTGTGTGTGTGTGTGGAGGTCAACAGTTCCTCTCCTCTCTGTGAGGGAGTTGTGCTGGAGCCAAGTGCCCAGCTGCTCATAGGTGTCTGTTTACAAGCTGATTCACAGAGCTAACAGGGAAGGCAGACACAAACACACACAGCCATACATACACACACGCATGCCTTGCATCACTCTACAAGAATTCTCACAAAAAAACGCAACATATAAGGTTCCCCATAGCAGCTTGTGTAGTAATTTGATTTGCTCTGTTTGTTAGCGTCCATACTCGGAACATTAGGTATTTAAGTGCATTACTGCATAATTATATCACCTGAAACAATTACCAACATGGGATGACTTGATTATAGTGATTTCAGGATTTACCTGCTTGACCACTGAGCAAATGTTTGGTTGTCATACGGTTTGTTCAATTAGTCAGAAAAACCATAACCCATCATTTTTGGGAACAGAAAAAATTCACAAAACACACACCAAAAATCAAATATGTCACAGAATGACATTATCAAATTGTTAATACTAATACTGGTGCATTGGTGTGGAGGAAGTATTTTATGGTTGTAGCTGGTTCAGGTGTAGATTAAATGGGATAGAAACTCTTACGAAAATTAATCTTTCTTCCCATAAAAACACAACATTCAGGAACCTTGTGCACTGAGTCTGATATGCTAATCTTTTCATTCATGGTGGATATTCAAAATACGAGACAGATAGATACAATATTTGTTCCTCTATACATATATATATACATATATACATACATATATATATAGATACATATATATATATACATACATACATACATACATACATACATATATATATATATCTATTAGGGCTGTCAAAGTTAACGCATTAATAACGCGCTAACGCAATGTCCTCTTAACGTCGTTAATTTTTTTAACGCGCGATTAACGCCCAGCATAAAAAAAAAAAAAAAAAAAAGCGCATTGTATGATTTACGGCCGTTGGCAGCACCCGTAGTCTTGATACAGAGGGTGGCAAAAGAATAAGAAAGGGAATCAGGAGAAGAAGAAGCAGGGTTGGCGGTTCGTTAAAAACACGATGGACTGAAAAGCAGCACTCGCTGCAAACTCCTCATCTCTGCTGTCACTCACGGTGGCGGACATTTGTTTCGCCATCGCCCTGATCATTTTGCGGGACACTCTCTCGTGTTGTGCCCGTTTGCTGATAGCTCATCCCCGCATGTTTATCTCAGGCTCCTCGCTAGCCTTCTTCCTCCCTCCAGCAGGCAGCCTGGCCCTGCTGCTGTCCTCCTCGGACAGACGTTGAAGCTCCGTTTCTCTCACTCTCTTGGGGTCAACAGAGAAACGTTTAGCGGCTGCTTCTCCCGAGTTTTCCTCTGAATATATCACGACAGAAAGTTTGAATTTCAAGTCGTACTTTTTATTGTTTTGCTGCACCGGAGCCATGACGATCATCAGTGTGATACTGACTGACAGAAAGCAGCACACTGCGTGAAAAAGGCGAAGAAGAAAAACGTGCAGTGTCAGTGGACACCACTTGCAAGCCAAACAGACGGCAGATGCAGAGAGCCCGTCGCCCCCCCTCGCCAAAAGCAGACAACCCTGGATTTATTTTCCTGCATGATTTGAAGTGTTGAATAAACATTTTCATAATGCAAGCATATTTGACCTTTCTTATGTTGTTAAAAGTATTAAGAACATGAAAAAAGTACATTAAGGTACATTTAGAACAGAAAAAAATGTGCCAAAAATTGCGATTAATTTGCGATTAATCGCGACTTAACTATGGACAAAATGCGATTAATCGTATTAAAAAAATTGATCGTTTGACAGCCCTAATATATATATACACATATATACATATATACATATACAAACATATATATATATATATATATATATATATATATATATATATATATACACATATACACATATATACACATATACACATATACACATATATACACATATACGCATATATATACATATACACATATATACACATATACATACACATACACATATATATATATACATATATATATACATATACACATATATATACATATACAGATATATACAAATACACATATATATACATATATATACACACACATATATATATATATATATACATATATATTTATATATATACACACATATATATATACACACACATATATATGTATATATATATACATACATATATATATATATACACATATATATACATATACACACACACACATATATATATACACACACATATATATGTATATATATACATATATATGTATATATATGTATATATATATATATATATATATATATATATATATACACATGTATATATACATATATATACACATATATATATAAATATATAAAACTAGTGTATACATTAAACATAATAGTATAAAGTAGGTTTATAAGTAAGTTACTCAGATTTTTTTTTCTTGTGCAGCATCTAGGGACACTTTGTTGTACAACCCTGTGTTGTAGAATGACAATTGAACTAACCTTGAAGCATGATATAGAAAATATAACACTCTGAAAGATGTCTTTGAGCATGATGGGTATTTTCAGTACTTTATGAGGGTACATGTTGTTGCTAATACTACTGTTTTCGTTAAAATAAAAGTTTATTAACTTGTCTTATCAACTTATTAACCTAAAATTATCTAAGTTTGCAATTTGTTGCTGGACAATTTTTTTTATGGAGTTTAGCTTGATGTGGGTATAATTTGACTATAAGTATTCAGAGTAATACTTTCTGAATACTTCAGTCACTGCATACCGACTGCATGTTGAGCTTGGAAAGAACAGCGTCTTAATCATTACGTGCTAGTTGTTATCATAGTCACTGGTGAGACTCTGCTGGTTGGTGCAGCAGAGAGAACGTGAGGTTTAAAACAACCATTGCCAATGGCAACAGGAGAGCAGTGATGTGCTGACTGCCTTTTTAATCAAACACTATGTTGATGATCCACATTGCAACATTATATCGTTCCCATGGTTGCGTAGCTGCTTAAAAAAAAAAAAAAAAAAGTATGGAATGAAGCAGAAATACAACAAGCTGCTGAACATGCTTATATTTGCAGTTAAATGCAGGTAAAATATATATATATATATATACAAGGCATAAGACACAAAAGGTGCTCTTTAACAAAGTTCAAGCAGATAATCAGCTATGAGTGAGATACTTCCATATGAAGGATACAGAAAGAATTATTGTTTCTTCTTCTTTTTCTTTTTTTGTGTTTTATTTGGATGTGATCCCAAGTGATAATGAGCATTAATTAGAATTTTGTCCTGTTTACTATGCTCTCTATGCCAACACCGGACCTCATGATTCCTGTCGGGATATTCAATTATACATTTCAGTCTACATGATGAGCTGCGTTCTGTGAAACAGTAACATAAATCAGAGGCAGCCTCAGACTGAAAAAGTATGTCAGCAATAGACAGCCTGGACACCCACACAGTGCACTGGTACTATTAGCACAATTCGATTTTGCAGTGCCATGAAATTGTTTGATGATACTTGTGACTTCTAAAAGTTTAATGTGGCTCAGGAGGTAGAGTGGGTCGTCTGCTAATCAGGGGTTGGTGGTTCAATATCCGCATCCCCCGGCTGCACGTTGAATCATCCTCGGACAGGACACTGAGCCTGAGACTGCTCCTGATAAGCATGTTGGCCACTTGCAGGGCAGCCTCTGCCATCAGTGTATGAATGTGTGTGTGAATGAGTGAATGTGACAAATGTTGGTTTGCAGACTGGAAAAGTGCTACAGATATCCAAATCCATTTAAGATGTACTGTTTAAATAAAAACTGAATTGGACAATATTTGTCAACAACATAATGTTGTAGAGTGGAGGCTGTCACATTATGTTTAATTTAGTATAGAGAGCTGCCGGAATGAGTGATAAAAACCCAGAAATAAGTTTGCATTTTTGCACTTCTGATGCCTTTGTCTTGAAGTCAATGTTTTTTTTTTTTAAGGGGTCTTTGGTTAAATGCCTGGAAATGAGGTCTGTGGTCAATTCAAGAGATATTCAGCTTTTTTTCTGCAACATAAAATAAGTTAAGTTACATTTGAAATATAAAGCATTAACATGTCTTAAAAAAGCTGGCTGCTAACAAGTGAGACTACAGATTTCAGGGACATCGAATGTCGTCAGCCAAAAAAGAAGACTCATCTCCACATTAGTCAATGTTTACCGGTGGACTCTAGTTGCAAACTCTTCTAACTCAAACTTGACAACTCATAGTTCTATCAATTTATAGTATAGTATGTGTGGTGTGTCAAGACGTTTTGAGTTGGTGACATTGAGATGTAACTACGATACACACCATCCCTGCAGCACTCTATCATCTCAATTATTGCATTGCTGTACAGTACTGCTTTAGAACAACTTGCTTTGGAATGGAGCTATGGAGATACTGTACTGTTAGAAACATCCCTGCTAAATATTGATATACATGCGAAATGGGTCTCACAAGAAATAATAATCATATGAAGTTGACTAACCAATTGTTCAATTCAAGATCATAATTCATACTTTGAAAAATGTCTGTAGTTCCAATAAACAGAAATGAGCTCTGCAATTTGACAAAAAAAAGGTGAGTCTACTTCATTTTTGGTAATTTGATCAACTAAGACTAAAATATTAGATTATTGTGTTACTATGTTATCTGTTGAGACAGCAGCAGCCATTTTCTGAGTGTAAGTGAGCAGTGTAATGAGTGTTGGGTGGCAGTGTGAGAAAGCGCAGAGCTGCACTGTGTCTAATTCAACGCGGCTGACAGCTAATGAACTTGCAGGGCGGCCTGGCTTTTCTCATAAAAGGTGTGACCTTGTCACTCTTACATATGTTAATATGTGAAGGGATTGTAGCAGTGCTGGCTTAGAGGGAGACCTGGAGGGCTAGAATTACACCTGTGTATGTGTGTGTGTGTGTGTGTGTGTGTGTGTGTGTGTGTGTGTGTGTGTGTGTGTGTGTGTGTGTGTGTTGTAAAGTGTCACACAGCTGCCATTTAGCCGAGGCTAGTTCGAAGTAATATGAAGTGATGTCCAAATTGCAAAACTGATGTTCTTTGTTTTTTTGGACTTTGTAGAAACTGGGACGTGTGGGTGTGTTCAGGGGTGTGTTCTGGAAATGTCTCAATGTAAACCGTGAAGAACATTGAATGTTGTGTTTTTAACAAAGGGCTAAATGGTTTCAGTATTCTTATTTTTAGACACACACTGGCACATACACACACACACACACGTGACATGACCCTGCCTGATGGCTGGTTGAGGCCTCTCAAACAACACACTCCTGACCTTTCACCTTTCACCCCTCTCACACCAAACTCCATTACCTCACAATTACATCCTACAAATGGTTTTCTGTACGGCGTGTGTACGTGTGTGTGTGTGTGTGTGTGTGTGTGTGTGTGTGTGTGTGTGTGTGTGTGCGTGTGTGTTTTAAAGTTTGACTTTATGTGCCTAATGTGTTTTAGGACAAAGGCTGTAATCGTAGTTATTTATAATGGCAACTGAGCTACCATCATTTTCACTTTAATTCCATCTTTACTTACTAATTATATTATTCCACTTTTGTACCAATTTCTTTTTTCTCTCCTTCCTTCATTCTAATTCTTTGTAATAATAGTTCTGCTCTTCCTGTTCTTGATAAATCCTACAATGCCATTCCTACTCTTACACCGCTGAAACGTTAATTTTCAGAAGAATTGGGGTTAAATTAGGTCGCATTATTTGTCAAGTCAACAATAAATGCAAATTCAATTTCACAGCATACCCATCACATCACCTGTAGATCACAGTCATCGCACCACATGCCTTTCTAAATGAAGTGAAGTTTGTGAATCAAGTTCTGTGAACGTTTGTCTGACTCTTTTCTCACCACCTCATCTCAGATTGTCACTCTACACATCAAACTGTACAACTCCAATAAATCAAAATGTGTGTTATTCCATATACAAGGATCAAACTCCTTGAGTGTGTATCTACATTTTGTATTTGCGTATACAAAGTTTCTTTGCATAATGGTGTGTCTAGGTGAAGTCGGTGTGTACGTTGGGATGCTTACGAGACGAGAGAGAGAGAGAGAGAGAGAGAGAGAGAGAGAGAGAGAGAGAGAGAGAGAGAGAGAGAGAGAGAGAGAGAGAGAGAGAGACAACAGCACCCCAGGACACTGATCTGCCCCGGACCCCAGAGGTCAGGAGTTCTGACCTTTAGGAATCAGTCAGCAGTGCGCCCACAGGGCTGCAGGTAGGCTTGGATTACTGCACTCTGTCTACAAACATATACACACACACACACACTCACACACTGCAGCACAATGGTATAACGAGTGATATGTCAGAGAGAGTAAGCATGTGCACACACACACGGATGGCTTGAGGGAAAATCAAGCTGTCGCCTCTCAATGACCTCTAACAAAAGGACCATTGAAAATAACAAGACAGGCTCTCACAGTGGCAGTTCAAGAAAAAGCTTCCCTTTGTTACCTCCAGGCAACTTCTCAGCACCGTGCCATTCAAACACCAGATCCTTTCTGTGGTACCCAACGTGTTTCAAATGGCTTCGCAGCACTTTAAAGAGACTAATACTGGATACCGGTCTCGGAAAACTGACATCCGACTTTGGCATCCTAACCTACAATCTGTTTCAACACTGCATATCCCAACAGTAAAATGTCCAACAGAATATGGTGCTTTAAAATGAATATGACCTCGTTTCCTTTCCTCTGTGCAGATGATTTTTACATCACAACTACCCAGTGATTATTCTTGGGTTTTATATGGCCTTATAAAAGTGTGAAACTTGCTGGACTTTTTATGCTCATGCACTTACATAGGAAGTGATGGGGGTTGGGCTTGGGTTCAGTGCACTTTATACCTCTATCACAAAGTTTACAGTTTCAATACTGGTCAAATAGTGGAGTCCCATCCTTGAGACATATAGGAGGTTTATCAATTTCCAGAGTCCTGAGTTAGTCTACCTTTAGGTTGGATGATGAATTCTCTCCCACGGGACAGTGACCAATGTGATCTGCTTCAAGGTATCTATCCAGTTCCCAACATAGTTCTCCAGTTAAAGGCCTCTTTTGAGCTAAGTCTGTGAGCCACTTAAAGATGCAATTTCAACTTTTTAAGCATTAAAAGGTAAGCAGCTGTAAACCAATACTCTCAACAGGCCTGCCTTGGCTCCAGTACACACAGAGTGTGTGCCTTTGTGTTCGAGCAATGGTATAGATGGATAGAGTCATCAATTCTTATTTAGGACCTTTCTATTTCATATGACACCCTCTTATTACAATAAATTGACTGGTCAGAGCCATTCTGCAGCGGATGTCGAGTTAGTGTGTAATTTCCCAGTGGTTCAATTCAAGATAATGGTACACCGTAAGAAGTTGAAAGAAACATAACCTTTTTGCCTCAGTAGTTTTCAAACATTCAGTTAGGCATGATATATGAGCCAAAGGCATCGACGATATCAGAACTTTCAAAAGTGGTGGATAGAAAATAAACAGCAATGAGAGGACAGGGGGTGAAGGAGCTCACGCAAATATCAATAAACACTCCTCTTCCGTCTCGGAAGCTTCCTGCTTTATTTGATTAGGCTGAAGACGGAGGGAGGGCTGGGGGTGAAAAACAGAACAGTCATGCTCTTTTGCTTTTCTTCCTCCTTTCCCTTCCTCTGCAATCTCCAGCCTCCCCTTAATGGGAATGGGAAGTTTGGGAAGTGGAGGGGAGGTGGGTGGGGGTGGGCTGCAGCTAGCCTCAGCCTAACCTCCCCCATCTGGACTGGGGAGGGGAGGGGGCGACTTGCCAGCCTCCAGGCTACTCCCAACCCTTCCCAGCTGTTGGCTGTTCAGGGACAGAGGCTTTTCCCCCCCAAGTGTGTGTTTTTGGTGGGCTTGAGAAAGCATTTTTTTTTCATAAACAATTGCCATATCCTCCACCAGCTGCTGACCCCACGGCTCCTGTCCCTGAGCAGAGCTCGAGAAGCAGGCTGAGGGGAATGGTTTTCATTTAGGAGACTCTACTTTGCAGGGGAGACTTGCTAAAGGGTGCTTGGCCCCACCACTGTTAGCACGCTAGCTATAATTCAGAAGCTAGATAGGTCACTGGGAGCAAGAGATGTTAGCTGATAGCAGCTATAGTGATAGCAAAGCTACTATCAGCACGTTGTGTTATGGGATGGACCTGGAGGCATGCAGGCTCAAATACCTTCAACAGCAGATCTAACTTTAAAAATCTTTTAATGTGGAATTAACTGACTTTTTGACCACTTGGGGCAGCACATCAAGTTGACAACAAAATGTATCTATTGTAGAATTAGTTGCCAATTTGGTCTCCCTCGAATCTCAAGTTAAATATTGGCACCCTGCAGCAACAGCTGAGCATTCGTTTGAACCTACATTTTATTGTAAAGTCAACACTAACTACGACATTGGAACTAATTAATTTCACACTAAACTTGACACTTACTTCAGCTGCAAAATCACCACTTCACTTCACTTACAACGGGCAATAATTCCATCTATAGTGATCAAGGAATTTTTGCAAAGAGTGACATTACATCTGGTTAAGAACACAGTAGAACACACTGTAAAAATCCTACTGAAATCACATTGAGTCATCTGTCTTTGTAGCCAAAACTAATACCAACAATATGGAAATAGTTAAAGCTGCTGTACGCGTCATTGTTCCTGTCTGTTTTGCAGTGAGCAATCCCCTCCATCCCCTCTATGTCACCACATGAGCGTGGAGCAGTATTCACCAAGCATAGCATCAAACAGGAGGATCATGCTCTCTATGTTTTCTACAAGTTATCTGTCCTGGTTGGATAAAGTGGTCAGGGAAACAGCAGCTTTAATTAATCAAATACAAGAGCAAAAACATTGCAGAAATATCAGATTTGTCTCAGGATGGGGTGGTTTGTGTCTGATTGACAGAAGCTGGCAGGCTGTCAGAGTGCAATTATAAAATCCATATTGAACGAAAGACCATGTCTCAGGTGGCTCGCTCAACAAGTTTATTTTCAGGACAAGACATACTTTCATGTTTTTTAAGTAAAATAAGAGGCGACTTGAGCAGAAAAGCTAATGTGGGCTGTTGTCTGGAGCTCTTCCTCTATGTACCAGGTTGCTGTATGACTCAGCCGTCGGCTCTGCCTACGAAGGAACATTGACATTACTGCTTTATGCAAGATCTGATTGGCTGTATTGAAATAAGGTATTTATCTACTTAGAGAGATGCCTGGAACAGTATTCTGTTGAATTAATGCTTAACTAGTTGGACTTTAACTCTAGGTAGTAACTGCAGTAACATGTACAACATAACCTGTTTCAGCCTTGACTTGGAACTGCATAACTTAAGAAAAGAATAATATGTGCAAAAAGAGGCTTAAAGGTCTCATTAAATCAGTCTGATTACAGTACTCTACAACTTGTAATGTGTTCCATATTGTCCAAATGGTTTTATGCACAAAATACCATGTAACAAGTTGTGATCAACTAATATTGCTAACAACAACTAACAATAAAGGCTAGAACTGGTATTTGTCTAAATTGTTGTACTGAAACACACGCAAGTAAGGTATGAAGTCATTCCCGGCTCTGACTTCTGAGTTAAATGGAACGGATCAAAAATGCTCAAACTTTAAAAAGAATTGCTCTCAACCAGCACAGCAGAAAGCAAAGAAACTAAGAAAAACCTTGCAAAATTGAAGTGTAAAGTGCCAAAAGGGAGATAACAAAACAAGATCCACCATCTCCAACAAACACAGAAACAAAAGCTATAAACACACCTACTACCACCCACTACCTCCAACTTTCCTGTCCTCAAACAGGCGTCCCACTGCATGTGTTGATGAAAAATGGATTGGATTCTTGTTAGTGCAGACGGGTACAGGTGCCAATGCAGTATGTATATCATCCGATGGCATGTTTGTGCTAATGTACTATGTATGAGGCGGCCGGGCCTCATGCAACATTCAGCAGGCCAGGGAGGCCGTAGGTGAGGCCAGCACAGCCTGCAGCCAAAGACACCCGCACCTCTGAGTTGTGTGTGTGTGTATGAAAGTTCAAACTGAGCCTCGTCACAGCTGGCTGGTGGATCCACAAATTTAGAAACACAACTGGGAGGCCACTCACGCAACTGCCTTTCTTTAAGTCATACACATTGTAACACACACAAACACCGGCCACGGCGCAGTGGGGCTGCAGCACACAAACAAAAGCTATTTTTCCACTTGTGTCACAAAACGCTTGCTAGCACACCTTAACTGTCGCACACGCACGCACGCACGCACGCACGCACGCACGCACGCACGCACACACGCACACACACACACACACACACACACACACAGCTCACTCTCTGTACTGGTCTGCCTCTGAATCGCATGGTAATACTTCATTATGGCAGCACTGTAATTTTGGGGGAATGAGCACTTCAAACGAACGGCAACCCACACACAAACACACACATACAAGGTTACTGTAAATGTGTGTAACCTACAGTTCTGCGAGGACCAGTATCAGTTTTTTTTTTTTTTCTGGATTCCCAGAACAGTCCAAAATACACCAGGACAGTAATCAGAGGCGCATTGCAGGGTTATAATTGTTGGAGCTGATTACAAAGTGGAGAGTAATGGTTCAAATTGGGAGAGGAGTGCAACGCCAACTTGAACACAGTGAATGTGAACTCAGGGACACAGTGTATCGGCAGGGATCACTTAATAAGGCCTTCCAGGCTATTAAATGATTTAATTCATTATAGAGAAAAAAAAATAGAATAAAGTTGCACTATTAAATGTCACAGAATTAACTAAATCAACGATAAGTTCTGTTTAGAGTAGGGCTGGGCGATATGGCCTCAAATCAATGTCACGATATATTGAGCAACCCACCTCGATAACGATAAATGAACGATAAGTAACCCCCCCTGCACCTAAAAAAAGGAAAACAAATCCTGTGTATTTATAGAAATGCCACTTTAAAGGACTGTAAAACGACATTGTAGTTAAGATTTATATTATTTATTTAGTAGTTAAGAACAACTGATAAGCACACAATTGAACAGCTGAAAAGCACAGATTACTTGAAATGACAACAACTGAACAGGTTTAAAAGTATAAAATATACAGTCCCTTATAAACAAATTCTAAGCTTCTCGCTTCTTTTATTTCTTCGAATTGAATCACGTGGTTGTACTGCAGGTGGTGGAAGAGGTTGGATGCAAATAAATAAACATTTTGAGGACTTCAGAATCAGAATCTAAGAGAATCTTAGCATATTTATGCTAATCTTCTACTTAGCATATTTATGCTAAGTAATTTGATGACAGTCCCTAAATCAGTTTCCAGCGATTCAGTGCCATGTTCTGGGAGGTGAGCTAACCGTCCTCCTGCTGCTCACACTGGGTGAACCTCAGTAAAGTCGCGGCTGGACCCGAGTAGAGCTTAGAATCAAGCCCGACCCGACCCGTGCACGTTGTGTCCGAGCCCGGCCCGACACATTGAATGTAATTATGAGCCCGAGACCGATTTAAACCTGACAACTGTTTAATACGTGGGCTGTTATAACTGACGTTCTCAACTACAATTGTGAGTTGTTTGAACTACAGAAATCTTAATGAATAATGCAACAAGTTCCGCACTTAATGCACTCGACAAAACTGACACGTTATTATCACGCCCCACGACTTGTTTAAAATGGGTCCACACCTCCGACTTTCCTCCAAACTTGCTCAAAGTTAATTCTACTGTTTTTGTTTTTTCTTTACATCTTCATGCTCCATGTTACACTTAAGCTACACAATCAGTGATGCCGGTAACGTGTTACTAGTTTTGTCATTTTCCTTATTAAAATATCTATTTTTGCTTTTTTCTTGCGTCTCGGGGAGTGACGTCACGTACGCGAGAAGTCACGTTTCTCAGCATGAGGTCACTCACGTGTCAGACCACGCAGAGACACAAATGCAAACAACAATGGAGGGAGGAGAGAGATGCACGCTTTCTAGCTGGAAATACAGTCCTTATTTTGAGTTAATAAAAAACAAAACACAAATGTTTGATCAATGGACCGGCCCGGCCGAAGTGGCCTGTAGCAGCCTTTGAACGCAGCATCATTACACAAACTGTCCGCGACTCTCAGCGAGAGTGGGTTCACTTGATTACTAACCTGGCATAGCTGGTGTTGCATCAGCGGGCGGAGTTTGCCATCAAATTAATGTAAAATAAGCACATAGGTATACGCGGGGGTAGATTAATCAAGTGGACCTAACATGTCCCCCTGTCCCTAGTGGATGTTACGCCTATGACACCGAATATACCGACATGGCCAAAATGAAGTCGGTTATCGTAGTAAATTTCTGCATCGGTAAATTTTCGGTTTATTGCCCAAGCCTGGCTTAGAGTTTATAAAAAAACTATGTTTGAAATTAGTAAATCCAGATTAGGTAACCTTGGCTGCTCTGTATTTTGTTATTTCAAAAAATGTCATATCGTTTGCTAGCTAGCTGAAAAGTTAGTCATGTCATGTTCGTTTTCAGCTGTTTCAGAAGTCGTGTTAAGTTACTGCTGGTGAAATGAAATGTCACAGCTACTATATGAATCAGCCAGCATGTTTTAAACATTATCGACTCAAGACAAACACGTTGTTACTAAAAGGCACACCTTCAATCAGGTAGCCGTGTTGTAAAGAAGAACCAATCTGTGCCGCGCTTGGGCTAAGATGCCGAGTAAAATCGAGTCAGGACGAGCTAGCCAATGTGTAAAAGTCATATTAGTTAGCAAGCTGCATCACTTTCACGGCCCTGTTTGCTGGTTTCTCCAATGCTCCTGTTCAACTCCGTAACAGAGTTTTGCTGAACCAGTACCTTGATAGAAATTCATCAGCATCAAAAAATATGTTTGGGTTAAGTCTGTCCCTCTTATTCAAGGTAATTGATTATTTTGCTGAGTCCTTTAAAAATGACATCCATGTCAAAAGTTAAACCTCCTCAACTATAAGTTTTAAGTTAATACTGGATCTCAGTTTAAATTGGAGTTTTATTTAGGTTTACAGTAAGAACTAAAGTGAGGTTTGAAGAAAGGACTGAATTTTGTTAAAGTACATTTTAAAGTTTGTCGCAACATAGAGATAAATCGGGTTTGAAAATGAACCATGTTGTTGGTGCAAACCAGCCTTAGTGGCTCCTTCTGATGGAGCACTCAGTTGGGTGGTCTCTAGCTTGAAATCATTTTATTGATGTGAGTAAATAAATGTTTATCTCCGAGTCCGAGGGAAACTTGAAACTCAAGGACAAACACGATGTGAGGATGAAAAGGGAGGAAATATAAAATACTACCAGGGCAAGCAATGCAGAAACGTCTCAGAAATACTGAAACAATGACAATACAGTAAAACTGTGCATTATGTGAATGTGTAATGAAGAATTAAAAACAGGGTATGACATAACAACAACAATTACAGCAACAACAACAACAACAATAATAATAATGATACAAAAATATTAGTATATGTGTACACCCTGTAACAAGTTACTTATTTAGTTTAAACAAAGACCCCAAAGACTTCCATCAAACACTCCAAACAATCCATATGTATAAATAATACAAAACATTCATGCACACAAACACCATTCTTGGCTCTCAATGTGTGGACGCAGTCATACAACACACTGCACCAGGGGCCAACATGATGTGAGGTTGTCCTTTGTCCTCACACACAACACACAAGTTCGGCATAATGTTCAAATGAGCTGGAATTGAGAAAAGATGGTAAAGTGTGGGTGGCTGTTTGCATGTGAAGCCAGTCACATACTTAAAAACTCCCAGCTCAAGGTAAAACATATACTGTTTAATGTAAGCTGAGATGGGAACGTTCACCAAACACATAAAGATTACAAATGGCATACAGCATATTTACATGTGACATTAGGTTTTATACATATACATAAATACAACTTAAAGGAATTTAACAGCTTATTACAGACCGGATACATCTATTGGTTATTGACAACCATCAAACTAGACCTCAAATCACCGTACTGAGGGGTTGTTTTATTTGACACATATGCACAATAACAACAAGAGAAGGACGGGATTACTGAAGGTAACTGAACATTGTCCAATTGGTAAGCTCATCCACTTTGTGATAAAAATCAACTACTAAATCTCTCATATGCTCTGTACTGAAGGTTTAGTCTAAACAATGCTAAGTGAAAGTTGGCTCCATGCCAACACTGACAGCAAATTGGGTCTGAAAATATAAACAAGTATTTCTTTCTCCGCTAGTTAGGATGTGTCCAAAGGTACGAAACCTACAACAACCAGACATGCACTGCATTGCTCATGGGTCAGTTGGGCAGTGCATGCTTTTGGCTCTTAGTCTGTTTTGAAACAGGAAACAGTCAGGCCCCCAACTGGTAACAAACAATATGGTATTAAATCTAAACAGTACACTAAGGTTGTATATAAACCACATCGTGGTTTATATTGGATCAGCACTGCTTTGTTTTACAATTTTGATCAGAGCATTTTCAGCCTTCGTTTTCCCTATAAAAAGCAGTATGGCCACCACTTGATCTTTCATTCACTATTGCAGCTGAACACTATGCAGAAGTATATTTCTAAAAAAAAATGTAGGTGAGAAACAATAGTAACAGAAATCAAACGACATAGTGTACAGTGGCATGAGGCACCAGAGCAGACAATATATTGAGATGATTAGCATGTTTCCATTCTTATCATTTAGCATGAGAGCTGTCCAACAGGACAACTGACCTCAAACTTGTATATAAACTTGTGTTTTTCTTTATAAAGTGGTAATGTATGAATATTAATATTGGTGGTTAAAAGTAAACAACAATTAAACACTGTAGAAGCCCCATACACACATCATGGTGCTTGGTCATCTGCATACACAAGTGCACTTCCTCCCTCATAATGTGACCCTTCTTTCCATCTCATCCTGAGCTGACTGTATAATACACGCTTTATTCTCTGCCTAAAGGGCAAATGCTGCTGTGTATGTGTTTGTGCGAGTTTCTCCATAGAAAAATTGTACCAAGACACAAGAGACAGCTGAGCCCATTGCACTTTCCTACAATCTCTGTTGTGAACTGAAGGCTGGGAGGACTGTAACCGTTTCTTATGAGGCAGCAATTTTGGCTAATTTTGGCAGCTTTGACTCAGGTGGAAAAGTAGGTGGCTCACTAATCAGAAGGTCGCTGGTTCAATTCCCAGCCCTGGCTGCTATCCAAAGTGTCTTTTGGCAAGACACTGAACCCAACATGGCTCCTGTTGAATGTTCCATAGCTGTATTTGAATGGCTAAGACAGAAATGTTGTGGGGTACTTTGGCTTGCAGTGTATGAATGTGTGCATGGGTGAATGTGTAAGGTGTTGCTAATCACTTAAAGAAGTTGGCAGAACAGAAAAGTGTTATAGAAATGCATTTACCATTTGACTTCACCATGTTACATTTCATTGAGTAAATAATTGGTATCGTACATTTTTTGTATAAATACAGTATCATTCGATCACCATAGATAGCTAGACACCATTTCATGATAGGACTCCAGCAGGACGAGCTGGGGTCAACTCTGTTTTACTTCAATGATGTGTGATGCTCAAACAGAGTCAAACTTGATGGATAGTGTTTACCTGTTGTCACATTTTTAACATGCTGGATGTCTTCAGGTCTGAATCAAATTATGATGTACTATACAGATTCAGTGGCCACTACTTCAAGTTCACCAGCTTGTCTACATTAACAGAAAGCTCCTTCAACATTTAAATGGACAACATGCATGATCAAAATTGGATGCAGTTTTGAAATGTTGTTGCCAGAGGTGCTGGTGTCAGTATTTTAAAAACATTCAAACTTCAGAATTTGTTTGTACTACAATTCATAACATTTGAGATAATAGTGAGATACGTGATGAACAACTTGCACTTGTCCAGTCACTCTGCTAAAATATAAGTCTGGTCAATTCTATAAGTTTAGTCCAAATCAGTTTTCCTCAATTAGCTAAAATTTGAAATCTGACTAGGAATCATGATGCTAAGTCAAACAGGGAATAATAAAGTAATACATAGAATTTTAACTTACTGTTTCACAATGAAATGTCAAAACAATGATGCTGGCTAAATGATGAAAATGGCTAAATCTGTTCTTTTGCCCGCCTCTCCAAGTTGGAAAGCAACGATTAGATCTCAGCACATTCAACACCTGTTATGTCATCTCCAGCTCCAATTACGCTTAATTAAGTTTCTGATTTCTTTCAAGTTTTAAGATGTCAGTGGTCACATAATGATCAATGGCTTACACAGATGCTGAATGATGGAGGAAGAAAACACTAATGCAAGGAAGCTGGCCTGCTGAGGAATAGCAAGAAACTTTTGTGAAGAAAAACTGATTGACAGTGAATCATAGAGATATACCAAAGACTGCCAAGCCCGCCTCCCACCATCAAGTTTGATGAAGTGAACCTCCAGGTTCAGGTGAAGCCTGCATCCGTTCTTTGGCATCACAATCTTTGGCACTCAGTATATGTTTCAGCATGTTGGTAGGTTGTTGGGATAGAGGGGTAGAGTGAAGTAATTTTAATGTCTTGAGACATTTTCTTCATAACAAGCAAAAAACTATTGTAAATATTGAGTTTGCTGATGTCGCAGTAGCCAACTAGCTGGCTCACTAACGTAGTATTGTTAGAGCTGACCGTCCCGCATTTTGACCTATTTGGGGTCCGAGGGAAAGGAAGGCTTTGTCTCATTTCATAGCTGCAGATTGCAACCAATTCCCCTTCTAGCTCTGTTCTGAGGGGCAAGGGCACACTTGAAGACGAGGTGTAGGGGTATAAATTGGAAATGGGTTTGGGCTTTCATGTTAATACATTTCCCAAGACTTTGCAACAAATGGTTTGTCCAGTATTCCCTGTGTGATCCTATTCATTTATGTCAAAATGAGCAGTTAAGGAAACTGTGGTTGGGCTACGACATACACAACCTGTCCAAACACAGTTTGGTTTTAATTCACATGGTAGCGAACAGAGTTGTGAAGCTACAGAAGGAGAAACTGCAGTGGGAATCTTGCCTTCTATCAGAGTTAATGTCATAACATTAGTCATGCTAGTTGCCAAATGAGCTTGAAATAATTATTTAAATGGCCTTAGTACTGTGCTGTTATTCAACATTTGCACTGACTTTTCTTTGCGGCTTAAAACCAAATAATTATTTCTATAGAACACTATCAAATTATAGATATTTTTTTATCAACTGAATGTGAGTTAAGAATGGCTTCTGTCAACGAGGCCAAACCTGGACAAAAATGAGACAGACAAACAGAAAGACAGACAAGTAGAAAGCTGGCCATCTTCCTCTCTTCATCTCCTCCTCCTCCTCTCGCCTGTCCTCTTCTCTCTCACACCAATGATAAAACAATGATTGGGTAGTGAGGGAGACAGGAAAGGACGGATGGGAGGATGAAGGGGTAATGAAAATGCATGCATGAATGGAATAAAAAGAAAAAAAAACAATTGAAATGGTAATTTGCAGAGCGAGGAGCTTCTTTTTTAGGAATAACCTGCAGGAGACAAACAGGAAATAAAAAGAAAAGTTGGGTTGTAAATCTCTGCTGGTGATACATGTGTCTGTACTTTTGTTAGAATACTTGTTTTTCCTTTGCAAGCATATCTATGGTTGGAAGAAGCAGATGAGTGAGTGAGGCATGCTGCTCATCAAAGAACAGATTGTTTGTGTATGTAGCTACTGCGGATGCTGATAGCCTGTGGTGTGTGAGACTGTCTGCCAGGTACCAAACGGAATCAAAAAAAACACTGAAAATGACCTTCTAACACAGAGCCTGCACTCAATTTTGGGTTCTTGGAGTTTTAAAGGAAGAGCACAGAAAAAAACAGATGCTAGAAACATTATGGGAAGTGTAGTATTTTAGATCTTTACCAACGCTAGGGACTAAAGAGAAGACTTAAGATTCTCTTTCTAAGAGAATTGTGTTTGCATTTTCTGTTAACTTCTTTAAGAGAGAGCGAGTATATACAACTTTCCTTTGGCTTCCTTTTTCGAGATGCACAAGTTGTGTGATTATTTGCTTGTATTTGCAATGAGAGTGATAGAAACTGAGGTAAAACAAGGTAGAACTGACGGGCATTCACTTGATGGAGAGCACTCCAGTATTATGTCAAAATCTGTTACCCTGCTGTCACATGTTTGCCCTTATCGCCTGGACTTGAGACCGAGAAAAAACTGCGTTCTTTCTGCCAAATCATTACCTGACAATACCTATACTTACTAGTACAACTGGGTGTTTACCTCTGCCTTCTCATAGCACTGGGATTGGGCTTTTAGATTAAGATTCCTATGGTTGTTTTTTGCTTTGGGCAGTGGCCAGACTGCTAGCGGGAGCCATGTCACTGTGTTTGTGACAGTGGGGCTAACAGTTATACAACAGGAAAACGCTACGAGGGTGTTAAGGTGAAAAGTTGCCTATTTTTTGCTTTTTAGCCACATGCTCATATTATGTTCTTCTGTAAAAGTCGTTCTTTCATTTAATTTTTTTTCGAAAGCGAATACTAAGACAACTGGAAGTTAGAAATAAATGATAAGGTGACCACTGCAGTGCATGACCAAACATAAACAGAAGTAAAATGATAAAGTTAAATTCTACATGCGCATTACAAAACAAAAATCCCATTCATTATCAGCCAAGGGTCTGTAAGCCCTTAAGCTTTTATCAAAGTGTAACCCGCACCCTTATTCTGCTCCCTCCTTCCCAGCATTTTCAATAAAATGCTGCTGTACAGGACAACTACTGAAGGGGGCGTGGCCTGACATGGACGTTAAGATGACACCAATCATCATTGACATCAACCACTGTGACACTTGTGACAGACTGACCAGCATTCAGTATAGCAAGAATAGCTCGAAGTACCGAGCCAGTAGTCAGAGCTAACCAGATATGAACTGAGCTGACTTACTCGCTGTAAACACAGAAAGTCTTAGTTTTGCATAAGTTTTATATACATTTCTTGACGTAGAAAAGTCTCAAATGTTTGACTATATGTCTATATTGACCTTACAATGGTCAGGGTGATTTAAAACAACAGATTGTCTGTGTAAAGTCATATAATAAAGTTCACAGCTCACTCATGTTTAAGTGTGTTCTATGGTTCTATCCGTCCGTACTCCTGTCAAGTTGCTGTTCCTGACCCATGGCGTTAATTAATGGGCAGAACATTAAGCAGAATATTATGATGTCACAGTGCATTTAGTCTGACTGTCATAACTTCATCATTTTATCCTATTAAATATTTGCGTATAATGTTCCCATAATTATTGTTTGGATTCTTGAGTTATACCCTTGACCTTGACCTCTGACATTTAGCAACCAAATTATAGCTATTTCAACCTTTAGTCATAGTGAACATTTCTACCACATTGGAAGAAATTCCCTAAGATATCTTGTTCACAAGAATGGGACATATGGATATATGCTTGTATGTATGGATGACCTGAAAACATAATGCCATTGGCCACGCCGGTCACCAGTGGTGAGGCATAAAAATGGGAATTAAAAAAGAGCCAAAACTTTACTATAAAATAAGCCCCCTATCTTTTGATTGTGGCAGTTTGGGGGCTGTGCAGTTCTCTAGTAATAACAGTTAAAAGATAAAACTGAGGGAGATAATATCTTGGGCTTCACTGGGTGCTTCGAGAACTACTACATGCAACTCTTCCAGGTTAGAGGTCAAGCCATCAAGATAAACACTCAGATTATTGAGGTGGCTGTGAGAGAACCAAGAATGCTTTTCTATCTCACTGACATCATTTTCCAACTTGCTGTTTTGCTGACCTCGCCACAGAACTGTATCATGTGTGGATCTAGATGGAATTGATAGTGATGATAATACCAAATAAACACTGTCTGTCATCGAGATTTAGAGCCAGCAAGAATTAATTTTCCATGTGTGAAAAAAGCGTCTGAAAGCTTGCAAGTCATCATGTTAAACAACAAGAAAGTCTCCTTTTTGATCATGACCTTGATTTAGGGCACACCTGAGTAACTAAACCAAGGTGGACATGGTGCAGCGAGGTGACTGAAAACATTACTACTCTGAAAGGAGTTATAGTGGAGCTGCTGGAAGTCAGCAGTGCTGACTGGGAAAACACAACCCCCTCATTTAGTCTGATGGAACTGTAAAGTAGCTAACACACGCAGGAGCAATTGTGGCTGTGTGTGTGTCAGTGTGTGTGCTTCATTAGTGTGCATCTTGGCGTTGTGCGTTTCTTGTGTGTGAGTGTAATGGGTACCGTGTGCTTTTCTGAGGTCTTGTTTGCCCATCTTAAGTCAATTAAAAGGAAATAAGGCGGCTCTGACCGGCCCGTGAACCAGCTCCCTCAGCTGAGAGCATGTCTACACACACACACACACACACACACACACACACACACACACACACACACACACACACACTCACACACGCACACACACACGCACACAGGCTGATAATTCTCCACAACTGGCAATCGACCCTGTGCCCTGCTGTGTGAGAAACAATGGCTCTGAGGCTCTGTGAGTGTGTGTGTTTAGTATGGCATGTCTGACAAGGCTTCAGAGGAAAACTGTTAAACATCAGACACAAATGCAGACACACATGCACAGATTCCCTTTGTTTCTGCAGAAGAGAGCTAAAGATCACAGTTGTGTTGTATATAGACACAGACACCAATACAACAGCGCACAGACAGACATGTATACACTGCACATTGCTCATGAAAAGTCAGCCTAGATGTAGACGACACTGCTATACAGCTGAGGCAAGTCACCATGCTTCCAAGCAGCCATGAAAAACATTATTAGAAGAGAATTTCCTGCTATTAAAGTTGTGTCTAGCTGACCTGTATTCTTCTAGTCCACCACTTGACTGATCAACACATGTAGGCTAAGTACTGCCAATTTGGACGCTTATATCTTATCAGCTCACAGTGACACAATTTGGCAGGTACAATAATTAGGTGTTCCTTTGTGAAGGATTTGATCCACAAATGTCCCAGTTGGACAGCTAAAAATAGGACAATTATGATAATAAATCAAAGCAGGTTGGTAATGCTGTTTTGAAACAGTTCCAGGTTGTTAAATACCTCATCAGTGCTTCTATTGATTTACTTAACATAAGCCAGTTACTGATCTTTCAGAAGCATCATAGATAGAAGCAACAAATTGCATCTACTCTTGTTACTCTGAGAAAGTTGCTTTTGTGTACTTTCTTGAATAATTTAGTTTCTTAAAGGACAAAAGTTAAAAGTGAACTGTAATTTTACTCAAGTAATTTTCACCTCCAGGGTGTGGAACAGCTAGCAGCTAATAAACAGTCTAACAATGCAAAACAATGTAATAAAATTAAGGATGCTGTCATTATGGGTTAAGGTTAGCGTTGTAAAAAACAGGTGGGATGTACCTTAATTAATCACAGATCTAAGCTAATGGACCCAAATCAAACACACATACTTTGGGGCCACGTAAAATGCTAAAACGCCCACGGTGGATCCTCATCCTTCAGTGAGATGTGCGAGGACATTCTGCTGCTAGTACCAATATCTCTGATAGCAAATATTTTATTAATACATTACAATTCATGACCTTGAGTACTTTAGTTAAATATGTAAAAAAAAAAAAAAACAACTCAAATAAATTCCATACAGAAAAGCAACCCAAACAAACGCCATTTGAAAGGTATCTGCAGAGTAGAGTTTAGATTCTCTGCCCGAGCCCGAGCCCGACCCTGACCCGACCCGGGCCGGGCCGGGCCCTTGATCAAGCATTTGTGTGTGTGTGTGTGTGTGTGTGTGTGTGTGTGTGTGTGTGTGTGTGTGTGTGTGTGTGTGTGTGTATGTTTTAATAACTCTAAACAATGACTGTGTTTCCAGCTAGAAAACGCGCATCTCTCTCCTCCCTCCATGTTGCTCGTGTCGCTGCATGGTGTTACATGTGAGTTGTCCTCGTGCTGAAAATGTGACTTCTCCCGCACGTCACGTCACTCCTCGAGACGCAAGAAGAAAGCAAAATATATATTTTTACAAGGAAAATGACGAAAATAATAGTAACGCAAAGTGACTTGAATACTTTAATCTGATTTCTGGTTTGGAAATATTACCGCGTTAAATTACTCATTACTGAAAAGAGTGGTCAGATTAGAGGAACGCGTTACCGGCGTCACTGATTGTGTAGTTTTAGTGCAACATGGAGTTTGAGAACGTCAGTTATAACAACCCACGTATGAAAAAAATGTCGGGTTTAAATCGGGTTCGGGCTCATAATTACAGTTGATGTGCCGGGCCGGGCCGGGCTCGGACACAACGTGCACGGGCTCGGGTCGGGTCGGGCTTGATATTTTGGGCCCGATCTAAACTCTACTGCAGAGCCACCTGTTGATACGTAGAGATTCAGAAAGAAATATCAATTCAATCTTCTGTGATGACACTGAAGTTGTAGGGTACGTACAGTAGCTTTACTGAGTTTAAGTAAAGCTAGTCAAAAATGCTGCAAATTGAACTGATCGTAAGGCTGATGTTTAAACGGGGCGGATGTTGGCAAGATGCATCAGACTAAAAAGCAATAGCAGTGACACTACAGTAGATGTATGATATAATGTAATTAATATGCTTAAAGAGGGATATAAGTACACTGGATATTTTGTACATTACTTAAAGATTTAAAAAAAAAGAAAAAAAAATGTCCCCTGTTTTCCTCGGGCTGTGAAGAAAACCCTAGTCTGTCAGAGGGGTTTATCAGCTGTGGGCCACCTGCTGGGACCAATATGTAAAAACCTTGCTGCTAGACACACCGTGACAGAGGATATCTGTAAATCAGCCCAGGACATCTTTCTAAGGCCTTTGTCTGATTTGAACCTTCCTGAAATCCTAATTAAAGGGAAGGTAAAGTCAACAAGTTCAGTGATCACATTCTCTGTGCTCTCGCTGTGTGTGAACAGCATTATAAGTACCAGGTCTAATGCATCAGCTCTATCCCATGACAATCCCAGAGCTGTTCTTTTAGAGGTGAGGGACCACTTAATCCTCTATCCCCAAACCCAGCTCGTAATAAACAGGCTACATTTAATCCACAACACAGAGGAGCAAGGGTTAAGTCTTTATCGCTTGCCATGCCAATGTTCTCCCTTTCCCTCGCTCTCACATTGCATCCCTTTGTAAGAGTCATTATAATACTGCTTTTGTAAAATCACTGGATTTAAATCCGGACAAGCAATCTGCATTAGGTTAGAGGGAATGAATCACCACTGCCGCTGAGGCAGAAAAAACATCCGCAAACAATTTATTAAACAGATGTAACATAAAATAATAAGGGCTGAAAAGGGAGTTCAACATTTCCGTCAGTGAGCTGGTGAGACAAATGTGTAAAAAATTCCCAGTGGAAATATTCCACCTTGACTTATCTTTGTGTCATCATCATAGTTCAGTTTGCAATAAACAGAAGGTGTCCAGATGAATTTTTACTTTTCCAAGTAAACAATTGCATTTTGCTGAAATAGGCCCCTGCACTGCTGTCTGAATGGAGTTTTCCACTGAACGCTTTAATGTCAGACTCATCGTAATTTGTTGTTTAATAATTTGTTACTGTTTAATCAGGCAACTAGTAACTGTGACTATAACTATATCTCAGTAACTAGCCAAACACGTCTGTTAACCCTACTCGGCATGCTGTATCGACATTAAGAGTTCTCTAACTGAGTGTTCAGCCTATTGACCATTGATTCTACGGATTCTGCTGAGGTGGTTCCTACTCTTTAATCCATGCATGGCACCCTGTAGAAACGACAGGCCTTTGGCTGCCCTATGAACTGTAGAGCACAGAATATGTTACATTTACTGCCTGTCTGTCTTTGGAATTAGAGGTGGTTACACTGAAAACATAGAAAGAAAACAATAAGAAGGCAGCAGCACAGCCTCTGTCACAAGACTGAGTTCATTAGATAAAGTCTCAGCATCCATACACTGTGGGATAACACACACCACAGAGTCATTCCATCAGCCTATATGAATAAATAATGAAGGGGAAAGCCAGGAACACTGTTGGTTTATTTCATAGCATGTATCACCACTCTAACGCACAGATCTTAAATTCTATTCCTGGGACATGCAAAACGATATCTGTGCTAATTTTTCTTTTTACACTATCTATACTGCAGATGGAAATTCTAAATTGGAAATGCAAAAAGCTTGTAGAAAGATAAAAATAAGGAACATCGTATTAATCCCAATGGGAAACAGCACCATGCATGTCAAAAATATGTATGTTCAACATGTCACCCAAAAGCTATCGGCCAAAGTGTTTCTACCTCTTTGGAATGGTGACTAGGGATGTCCCGATCAGGTTTTTTTAACCCCGATACTGATCCGAGTCCTTTTTGCCGATACCGAGTCCCGATCCGATACTTAGCCATAACTAATATTTTCCTGGATAATACAGCTGCATTAAGAAAAACATAATCTGCCTCCAAGCTGTTCCTTAATAGTTTTTTTATTTTTTTGTTTTGTTGAAACAAAGTAAATACTTTCATATGGCTCTTTGTTATTCTGCATATGCTATTCCAACATTGGCCGACCACCTTCCTTGTGTTAGCAGGTGAGTCTGTGACGCTGCACTGTGACAGCAGACCCTGGTGTACAGCCAACTAAAGTGTGTGAGACGCAGCCCACGCTTGGTACCTCCATATCATCCATTGCTTTTTTCATATTTCTTACGTTGTCACGTAAAATGACGTGGATGAGTTGCTTGTCTATATCACATGCCTTCAGCATATCCTCGATTGCTTGTTTTACATGCTCTGCTGTATGAGACCCACAAAACTAGTGCGCATACCGGCACGCTGTAACTCGAAAGTGGAAGAAATGTAATGCAATGCCGAGATGGTAGGGCATACCGGGGATTCAAAAGCTCCAGGTGACGAAGAAAACCCTGATCCTCTACCACAGAGATGAGCTGGTTATCCAGAGTGATTAATTTAATTACCCTCTCTGTAACGTTCTTGGCCATGTTGCTGTTTCGAGGATATTTAAGTGTCCGCGACTGTTTGTTACTTCAGTGTCTTTGCCTGTATTGAGTTAACTTCTTGTATTCTTTAGAGTGCTTTGTTTTTTTATGTGCCTGTTACCCCTCTGTGCAGCTGTCGTATTGCAGATGTTACATGTCGCTGTTGGACTGCTTTCGCTTTCTAAATTTACCGAAGAAAGAAAAAAAAAAAAAAAATCGGGCTTGGGTTCACGTTCAACATTGCAGGTCCCGTTCAGTGGAAAAATGCCCATATCGGCCCCGATCCTGCAGATCGGATCGAGACATCCCTAATGGTAACACTTGAAGAAAAGTCAATTAGCCTGCTATCATAGCCTCCCCTTGGCTGCACCCCACTGCCTCTCGTAATGATAAGGAATGAAACATCTCCTTTCTTTTTCGTCTCTGGTTAATGCATATGCACGGCACTGATCAGGCAGCTAGCAAAGTTCATCGAAGAGACATGGAAGCCACTGACAATTTAATGGTGGTTCCTTTTTTTTAGTATATTTTACTTCAGTCTGTTTTTCAAACACAGAATGAATAACCAGAGACAGATGGAAAAGGTTTCACTTTAAACATGCATCATAGCATGATACACTGACAAGGGGCAAATATTAGCGTTTACACTCGGATGTTGTGTTTTCATCACGGCAGGTCAAAGGTGCAGCCATTCAACTGCAGTGACTACTAGAGAGTCATTTAATGGGGAACTCAACGCCAATTGTACACATTCACAATAAAAACAAAAACCAGATGTTAGTGGGTGTTAGTGAGTTTTTTTTGTCCAGTGTGGAAGTCTCTTCTTGAAAGCACTTGATGTTGCACTCACACAAGTGACAGAAGTAGTCGAGTAAAGAATGAAAAAAGAGAAATCAAGAAATACAGTGATGAGAAGATCCTGGCTATTTTTCCACCTCAGCTGGCCAATATAGGCTGTCCTTACATGATTAAAATTAAACATTTCCTTATTTACTAGGTACTTACTTTAATCCTGAACCCCAGTTTGTACCTCATTTAACAGACTTTATTCATTTTATAGTTTATTGTTAATTGTTTTTAGAAAAATAACCGGAGTAGAGATTTTGTGTCTGGCCAAGTGGACACTATGCTTCTGAACTGATGGGAGAAGGTGCCACAGGGAGATCAAAATGTGGGCAGACCAAGAAGAACCCATTTACATACTCAACAGACAACTCCTCCCACACTTAGAACCGAGATGTGACTGTGACGCTGGCAATGATAGGAGTAGTTCGTAGGGAGGGAGGAGGAGGCAGACGAAGAGAGAAATGGATGCTCAGTACTCCACTTGATGAGTTGCATATGCAATGTTGGCACATCAGTATCCGTACAGCCATGTGCACAAGCTCCTGTCCACTCAGTTTGCTATCCTGCATTCCTATATGCCACAGCACCCCAGGACATGGCCATATGCCATCGGCTTGGCCCGTTGATCAACACTGCTCGAGTCTCGCATGACAGCTCACAATGCACACATACACACACAGACACCCACACACAGTAGTTCCGACAGATGGGTGAAAAGGTGGGCCACGTCATGTGTGAAGTGAACAGAGGGCAGGGGGGTGGTTAGCAATTATGGTGAAACAGACTGCAAAGACAGACAGACACGTGTGTGTGTGTGTGTGTGTGTGTGTGTGTGTGTCTGCACAAGAAAAAAGGTGCACATGGGCATGTAGAGAAATACAAGTACAGCATCAACCAAAACAACCCTGCACTGTAGATAGAAGAGCCATTTAGACAGCCGGCCCACTGAAAACAGTCATACAGAGTATCTGTATGTGTGTACTGATCCCTGCCTCATAGCCTTCATCTGTCCTCAGAAACACACACAGCATGTGTAAGATCCAAATGGCACACTTGACAAGACTACTTGTTAATGCCTTATGCCCTCTTTTTGAGTTTAGTGGAAAAAAAGGAAGAAATAAACGTGTGTATGTTTTAGAGCTGATTAATCTCTCTCAACCCGACCTTGTTTTCAAATCAAGATCAAGTTTCAATCACTGACATTTTTGTCCAGTGATTGAAAAATCATAACGGTTCAACAGAACATGGTCAGGGTGTGGTGTTTGTAAAGACACACCACAAAAATACAAACAAACAAACAAAAAAAACTTCATAGGGCCAGCTGGAGGGCACAAAAAATATATTTACTGAAAACAAATGTACCAAATTTCAATCTCTGAACTGCATTCTATTTTTCTTCAAACTTTTTTCTCCAACACTGTGTGTGTGTGTATGTGTGCAAACGTGTATGTGTGTGCGTGCGTGCGTGCCTGTTTGTTTCAGACAAATTTGTTATACAAGTGACTTTAGTAAAACAAGTACTGAAGACAATAACTACCTTGCTTTTGTTTTTTGGGAAGTAGGCATTTTTATTGAAGCATTTTCTATTTCAACTCCATAGTTTCCCAGAAGGCACCCAACATTCACGGAATTCTAGAAAAATCCAATCAATGACAACACCAGATATTCTAAAACCAATATATATATATATATTTTAGTAGATCCTTAAAGGAGATATCACCCGATAAATATTTCTGGAATTAATTTATTGACCTTGGTTGTAAATCAGTAGAACAGAAGAAGCAGTTTCTGAATGTGTGTAGTAATACAGGCAGAGTGTGGGAGAGGGTTGAGAGTGAAAGTGGTGTTGAGAGTGATGAGAATAATCCTCTGGCCATGTAACAGAGATAAAGACACACAGAGGTTTTAGCTCCACACAGGAGATTGACCTCATTACTGGCAACAAGCTCACAAACCTACAAACACACACACACACACACACCCACACCCACACCCACACACACATACACACACACACAGCAGAAATGTAGATACATGGCAAAATATAAATGCGCTTCACCAGTATTGTTACTGTCAATGACTCACTCGATAAAAGGAGTGTGTGTGTGAATGCGTGTGTGTGTGTGTGTGTGTGTGTGTGTGTGTGTAATGAACCGAGAACAACCCAACCTTGATCAGAAGCGGAGAAAAGGAGCACTGCCCTCCGCTCTCACATTCATCAAGAGAGTGTGTTTGATCTCTCAGCCACATCACACATGTGCCCTCCAATCAACCACTGCTGCTTCTAAGGCCCCCTTTGGCCTGCCTACACACAAACACACACACGCACACACACACACACACACACACAAACACACACACACACACACACACACACACACACACACACACACACACACACACACAGGGAAGGGAATGTCCCACACAGAACCCATTAGGACTTTTGATTAAATTTGAGTATAGCTTATGTATAAAAGCCATGGCCAGTGCAGCTTCGTTCAAGTGTGTGAACGTGCATGCACAAGTAGAAAAAAGAAAAGCAAAAATGAGTGATTGTAAAGCCTTCTAACCTTTGCAATATAGATCCTAACTGCTGCCAAGGGAGGTTAAAACCTAAAAGGGCTCCATAACACTTCATAACTCTGCCTTAAATGAAACAACTACAACTCTAGCCATTAGTGTGACACACACACACACACACACACACACACACACACACACACACACACACACACACACACACACACACACACACAGCGTCTTTAGAAGTTGGCAAGGCAACAAAGGTCATTAGGTTTATTTCCATTGGCAGAGAAGTGATTTTGGCAGCCGCAGCCTGCCGGGCGACACTCAGGTTTATCAGAATAAACAAATATGATTGAAGGAAAGTGTCCCCTACATTAATGAATCACTCTAGCAAAACAAGGAATCTGAAGTAGAAAAAAGGGGGACATTAGGAGCAACGTAAAACCACTGTGTAATTTTCGGGAAACTGAGCCACGCAAAGACAAAAGTGTAAAGTAATACAGACTGGAATTGCACTCAGTAGAGTGCATATCCACAAACAGTCCTCTTTTGCCCTCAGTTATAGACAGCAGCTATCTAAATATGCCTGATTTTCTTTATTAGGATCCATACATTATTCCCTGAGAAGTTAACAAGAGATGTCAAAAAAGGCCCTTATGTTTATTGTTACAGGAAATTAGGGGTGGAACGGTTCACAAAATCCACGGTTCGGTTCATATCACGGTTTTGTGGTCATGGTTTTCGGTTTGGTTCGGTATACGCTGATCGTAAGGAAAATCAATTATGTCTTGTATAGTCAGGTTAAAACTGAAAGAGTGAGGCAGTCTGACATTTGATACATCATTGTGACAGTCTTCGGTTAAAAGTAGGCAAGATTCTGGCACTGCAAGAGAGGAGACATTGCTAGTTCCAACATGCTTTTCATTTATTTGGCAAAGAAAGTTATCTTTAACAAATGCAAGGAACAGAGTTATTCACTGTCACTAATGTACGGTGGCCGGGAGGTGCAAACCAAAATTACAAAATGTGAAACACTTTTACGAAGCGTGAGACAAATTTACATTTTGGAAAACATTTTTACATATCATAAAATAAAATTACATTACCGAAACAAATTTACATTTCAGAAAACAAATTTACATTTCAGAAAACAAATTAACATGATACAAAACACTTTTACAAACACCGAGACAAATTTACAAGTGGTGAAACACTTTTACAAGTCCCGAAACAAATTTACAAATAACATCAACCGGAAAGGGAATGTACCAACTCCGGGGTTGAACCAGAAGTGATAACCGGCAGTGGTTTATTCGAGTTGTTGTTGTTGTTCATGGTGAGTTCAAGAAGGAATCTTGTAATCGTGGACATGATGTCGATGTCCACGATTACAGCGTACGAGTGTCTCTCATTAAAATATTTTATGCACTGCTGCAGCCTATCTGTTCCGTCGATCTGGTCCATGCCTCTTAAAAACTCTAAAGACCGACCACATGAAGAACAAAACCGCGTTAAACGGCTCATATGTTGTCCACAAAACGGGCAAAACCTCACTCAATGGCTGTCCATCTTGAACTCACCATGAACAACAACAACAACTCGAATTGGCCGCTGCCGGTTATCACTTCTGGTTCAACACTGGAGTTGGTACATTCCCTTTCAATTTGATGCTATTTGTAAATTTGTTTCGGGACTTGTAAAAGTGTTTCACCACTTGTAAATTTGTCTCGGTGTTTGTAAAAGTGTTTTGTATCATGTTAATTTGTTTTCTGAAATGTAAATTTGTTTTCTGAAATGCAAATTTGTTTCAGTAATGTAACTTTGTTTTATGATATGTAAAAATGTAAATTTGTCTCACGCTTTGTAAAAGTGTTTCACGTTTTGTAATTTTGGTCTGCACCTCCCGGCCACCGTACTAATGTAATGTAATGGGCAGTCACAGTCAGGAAACTTTCAGTAACCCTGGAGTAGAGCTGGTAAATACGGTCCTTTAAAGGATTGGAGTCACTCACTAAACTGAACCGGGTTGTGCGAGTCACTTGAGTCACTTGAGTCAGTATTGCCTAATCACCATGGAAACTCAGTCCTAGCCTATTATCTCTTAACCACTAACGTAGTAAAAAACACAATGCAATAAAGCATTATATACATGATTGGAAAAATAAAAGAGATACTAAAATAAAACAAAATAAAACAAATAAATGATAGAGTACTGAGGTAGGAACGGTGTAAATGGATAATGTTCCCAAACAGAGATAATAATAGCCTACTTACAATATACTACTTAATATTCATATATGATATTTATATATAAATTATCTTATTTTGCAAAGACCGATGGACCTAATTTCATTTTATTTTGCTACATCTATACACCAAACCTACAGTAGCCTCTGGCTACCTGCAGAATATTGTGTAACATTGTGTTATTTCAGAAGTGAAAGAATGGCTTCTGTTGTACAATGACAGGTATGTGCTTTTCACGCAGACTGGAGGAAGTCTAACCCAGACACTTCACTCGTTCGTCTGGTACTCATTCAAAACGTAGCCGGCCGTTTGCGCTGTCCTGCTATCTCGAGTCGCGGGCGTTTCTGGCATCGCGGCTCGCAAGCTAGTGCTATGACGAGTCGGCTGTATGTCCGGCATCGAGGCTCGCAAGCTAGCCCGCGAGCCGCGATGCCGGAAACACAGCCAACTCGTAGCTTGCGAGCCTCTTCTTCTTGTTTACTGGCGGTTGGCATCCAGCTCAGTACCGCCACCTGCTCTGAAATGTACACGCTTCGCCTCGTTAGTAAATGAGAAAAAGAAGTTGCGCGCGCCTATGAATGGAACAGTACACATGCACCCCGAACCGTGACAAGCGTACCGAACGGGACTGATTTTTTTGATGAACCGTTCCACCCCTACAGAAAATGGGAAAAAGTCCTGGATCTGTCCTTTTATCCTGATCTGCACTAAAAGTTAACAGGGTTGATCCTCCGTCTAAGTTCTGCTCTGTTGTTTCCTGCTGACAAACGAACAAACCAACTAACAAACTGTCAATGGTAAAAACATAACCTCCTTGGGCAGTGGAAGCAAGTGGAGGTAAAAGGTCGAGTCAACATTGCAGACGTTTCAGGACTTTGTGGACTGGTGCCAGTGGAACCACCTGCAGCTCAACGCCAGGAAAACCAAAGAGCTGGTGGTGGATTTCTGGAGGCACAAACAACCCTGCACACAGGTGAACATCCTGGGAACAGACATTGAGATGGTGACATCTTACAAGTATCTGGGAGTTCACCTGAACAATAAACTGGATTGGACTGACCACACTGCAGCAACATACAAGAAAAGTCAGAGCAGACTGTATCTGCTGAGGAAGCTCAGGTCCTTTGGAGTGCAGGAGGCACTGACTTCTTTCTATGACTCTGTGGTGGCATCAGCCATTTTCTATGGAGTTGTCTGCTGGAGCAGCAGCACCTCAGCAGCAGACAGGAGGAGACTTGATAAACTTATCAAGAAGGCCAGCTTCATCCTGGGATGCCCTCTTGACTCGTGCAGGTGGTGGGAGAGAGCAGGGTGATGGACAAGCTGTCATCGCTGCTGGTGCAGGAGTCCCGCCCCCCTGCAGGTCACTATCACAGCACTGGGCAGCTCCTTCAGCAACAGACTGATACACCCTAAGTGTGTGAAGGAGAGGTATCACAGGTCCTTCCTTCCTGCTGCTGTCAGATTGTACAACCAGTACTGCTCCCAACAGACCTCACCCTGTACTCTGCACTGTGCAATAAGCCTGTACAAACTCATTTCATCACCCATATTTATTATCTATATTTAAAATCTGTTTATAAAAATGTGTTGCTCACTTTTTTGCACTATTCATGTAAATATGTACATACGCCAATTCTATTTTTCTTTCCTTTTTAATTATCTTGTCTATTTTGCTATTGCTCTGTCTTGTAATATTCTGCTGTTGCGACAAACAAATTTTCCCGTCTGCGGGACATTAAAGGATTTCTGATTCTGATTCTGATTCTGTTCTGACTAGTTGTGGCATGAGAAGTACAGGTTATAATAATAATAATAATAATAATAGATTCAATTTATATAGTGCCTTTCAGGGTACCCAAGGACACTTAACAAAGTGGAAAAAACATATATGAAAACAAACAAAACAAAGAATAAATAGATGGAGCGCCTGTCAGTCAGCACGGAGGGAACAGCCGCACCGTGTCAAACACCGCCGCCAGCACCGCAGGGAACAGCACCCTCCGTCCAGAAGCAAACTTGCGTCTGGAGGCCCGTGGACATAGCGGGGACGACGCATGAGACTCAGAGATCCAGTCCAAGCGACGGAGCCCGTCTATTGCCATTAATTAAAAGTCCCTTCCATTTATCTATACGAATGAGCAAGCTTGACCATGGTTTACCCAGTATCAATGTGAGAAAGGCCTACTGTCTAATTGCTGACCTTCAATGTTCCACTCACCTACAGTAGATCATTACCGACAGTGCTTAATGCTAACACTTTAGCATACAGTATGTTGAGCAACAGCAGATTTGATGATGTAAATATATTGAGATATGGTATAGCTGTAATCACTAGGATTATCCAGAGTGAAACGACTGACCTTTTAATACAGGGGATGGACATGACACAAACACCTGTGCAATATGTATTGTTTACAGTACATACAAAATGTTCAGTAATTCAGTGTGAGGCAGGGTTAGGTAATGGACATATATGGGACCAGTTTACCAAAAAACTTACAAATGAAAAAATCTTCCATAATAGTATCAATTATTTTTAGTACTTTATATTTTATTCTCACATACTCTTGTCACAATATGTTTCTCTAATTAAATGTTTATAGTATAGTGTGATGTATTATCTTGATAACCAGTCAGTCATCATATTTAGAGCAAAAGTGCCCTCCATTCAGTTTATAAATTGTAATTTTCTCATTGTTTTTCCATTGATGGACCGCATCATTTCATTTCATCAACAAAGATTCTGATACCGAATGACTTATCCAATGTAAGCTGTTTTATTTTATAAAGACAGGGTGGAGTGGTGAGGTAGGGGGTATCGACATATAAAGAGGCTGATGTTGGAGCCTTTGTGAGATGAGCCCTTCCTCTGAACTTTTGTTGCTGGAGCATGTTACAGGGAGAGAAATGACTTGCTTCCTGTCCAATTCATGTGGTTCAGAATGTCCAGCAAATATAAATGAGCTAATTGTGGCTTTGATGTCAAACGTTTTTGCAGCGTGTGTGTGTGTGTGTGTGTGTGTGTGTGTGTGTGTGTGTGTGTGTGTGTGTGTGTGTGTGTGTGTGTTGTGCTTGTATGTTATTCTTCTGAGCTCATAAAGCATTTCTCGTAGTTGTTAGTTGGGGCTAGATAAAGGCAATCCAAAATTCAAGGAGAGTAGAAAGGCAAGGTATTAATTATACTAAATGAAGTAAGCTGGTGCTGAGTTCCCAATAGTGAACAGTAACAATACAGATGTGCACCAGCCAAAAAAACACTCCATCAGACAAAACAGTATGTGTTCATTTACTATTTAAAGTTTCTGATCATAGACCAATGCTGTGTGTTTCGCACACACTCTGGAACAATGATGCTGCAGCATCAGACAAATTTCCTATTGGATATTGGACTAGTGTTCCCAGCTTAGCACCCCCACAGCAGATGTCCAATCATCCTAATATAACAGCAGGAACAGAACAACACAGTGGCTAAGGCCTCAGATTAAAACTATCTGCATCCCAGAGGATAAAGCACTGTGGCAAAGCAACAAACTAATACGAGCAAGATGAGGTGAGATTTAGTGATGTGCAGCACTGCAAAACAACTTATACAGCTGCAACCTACAAAAGTGGACAAGCAGAATGTTATAATATTAGTATTAATATTATATATACATATATTAATATTATATTAAACCACACAATTCAATTCTTTGTTAATTACCTGATTTTCATGAAATGAACTACTCTAAAAACAAAACGTCAAAGTAAAGGTAGATATACAATTTCATTAAATATATTTACAGTTGAACACTTACTGTACAGTTCAATTCTGGTGTATTTTCTAGGATACAATACCATAGGGTTTACACAAATTCAACAGGAACTGCATATGTCGCTGTTTATTTGATTCCGAACACCACAGGAACTAAATAATTATAGTCTTTGTCTTAGTGTGCATGGAATATCATTTCCAAAGTGCAGGTTCCACAATGAAATCCATCATTTCTTCTATTAACTAAATCATGCTAGTCAGATTAGCCCAGCGGGTAAAGCTAGCATAATGGTGAATGCAAATGAGTGGCCAAAGCTTGAAGATGCCCCTGTACCATATTTGGAAGCTTCATGCTTTCCCAGTCGTGGCAGCTCTGCACAAGAAGTGAATCAGGCAGAAAGCTGTCTAAATGGTTTGTGTCTGGGAACGACCGGTTGTGGATTTTTAATATGTGGCCACTTGATTAGATTGCATTTACCTGCTCTATATACAAGTAGAGAAAGCACTGGAACAAACAGACATGACAACAACTTAATGTATAACATTTGCCAAAATGTGTAAACATGGACGAAATAGTTACACAAAGTCTATCATGTTTCTCCCAACTCAACAACTGTCAACAATCTTTTTCAAGGGAGTCTTGGGACTTTCTCCACGGGCGACAAAGATGTACCCTAAATTGGTAAACGTGCACAATATTTGTTGTTTATCGTCAATAGAATGTTTTTGTATGTCTTTTTATACACAAAGAAAGAAACAACTTGATTTACTGAATTTGCAAAATGCAGAAGAAGGCCCAAATAATTAAGAAACTATCAAAAATGCATTTCAACTCTAAAAAGTTTCTTAACAACCCTCAAATATCTTTGATATTTTTAAGGGAGTCTGGGAACATTGTGGTTATTAGTTCAGTGGTAAAATCAGTTGGAACAGACACGCATGTTCACAAACATCTACTGCATATCTTGGCAGGTAAGACAGCCCAAACAGTTATCAGGGTTATGGATTACAGTTAACAAACTGGCAATCAGTCACCATTTTTTGTGTTCAGGGTAGTTACAAAGGAAGTCAGTTAAGTAGGTGGTACTTCAGTGATGCCCAGGACATGCTTGCATACATACTGCAAAAATAATATGCTCATATCTGTCCCAAACCACCTCTGAATGTGGTCTGAGTGATAGCCATGTCGGATGTTATTGTCAGGTGTAAGCAGGGCCGGGGTGATCATTATCTCTTGTGTTAACAGATGTTCAAGCATACGCAGAGTCCACTGTAATGTTTCTTCACATAACAGGGTGACATGATTTGACAAATCTTTTATTGAAATTACTTTGACAGATATTACAATTGATTCTGAATTAGTGGGATAATTTTTGTATCACAGTTTAAATTTTCACTGAAAACAAGATTATGTGACAAAATTGCAGCTTTTGCAATTCAGCTGTTGCACTGGGCCATATAAATATATAAATATAAATATAAATATAAATATAAATATATATATATATATATATATATATATATATATATATATATATATATAAATATATATATACACACACATGCAATTTTAAGTGGCCTTTACCAAGCAGTTGAAATGCAATCAAAGCAGAATATCTGTGAGAATTTAATCCCCACCTTAAATTTGAGTTTTATTCATAAATGGGAGTGCTGCCCTTGTTTACCTTGGCAATAGTTTGACAGTAATTGGCTTTCAGCAGGTAGTCGAAGGTCAGATTTTTTTTTTTTGTTTTGTTTGTCAAGAGAGGTCATTTCAGGTTGTGCCACAAATTATTTTACATAATTTGAGAGGAGTTTTAAATCCTAACCAGAAGAGGTATGAATCCAGTTTAAGATACTGTACAGGAACATCGGCTTTTATAATATTTACAATATATTTTTTTAATTGACAGTTGTGTCTAATAAGAAGCAAAACGACTAGCTAAACAGAAACATTATTTTTTCTTCCTCCTCCTCTTGTTCGGTCTTTGACCTTCTGTGAGGAAGGATCATCCCACCGTCTGGCACAGTTTGCCACAGAAGTGGGATTTATGAAGGGGAAATTGCAACTGGCAAATGGGTAAGGTAGAAAAAAAAAGCCCCCCACCCCCCGGGGCAGAAGAGACAGGATGGAGAGAGGGAGGGACAAAGGCAAATATTTGACAAGGACACAGGAGGACTAATAGTTGTATCTGACCTCCTGGTGAACCTTCATTGTCTTTAGAGGGCCACAGAGTCTATGATGAAAAAGCCTCTAACCCCCAACAAATAGGTAATGAGATGTAATGAGAGACAATGAGTAAGAGAGGGAGAGAAAGGGGAGGGGAGGAAGATGCAGATAATGTAAGCCAGACGCAGACGGAGAAATTACAGAGAAACAGAGAGGGGAAGAGAGAGCGAGAGCAGCTGCAGCAGGGCAGAAAGTGAAGCTGAGAAGGTGCCGGGCTGCGGAGGGAGCATCCAGGGAGTTAGGTGACGAGAAACACTGTCCGTTTGTGGCCACTGATAATACTTTCCATTCTAGCTGGCTCTATGTGGGGGTCTGCTTTGTGTGTGTGTGTGCGTGTGTGTTTGCAGGCCCTGTGCGAGCTGCTGATTCCCCTGATTGCAGGCTGGCGCCCTGCTGGCGAGCCCCCGCACACTGAAATTAAATCCACTCTGCTCCGTTATAAATTATAATGCTTTACAAACAGCACCCCCACCGGGGAACCCAGGAGGGGGAGAGAGAGGAGGAGAGAGAATGGATGTGTCTGAGAGGAAGAAGGGGTAGAGGAGGATTCAAGGTGTATGAACAAAAAAAAATGTGCAAACAGAAAGGATGAAGACAGAACAAAACAAAACAAAACAAAAAAAAAAAACATTACATTTTGGTTTTATTTATGCTAACTGAATTGAGAAAATACGACCAAACTGAAATAAAACACAGATGACCTTTTAGGCAAATGGACAGGACACAACACAACAATAAACCACTGGGGTACAAGGAAAGATTAAAAAAAAAAAAAAAAAACAAATCAGGAAGGTCAAGAAAGAGACACAGTTACACTTAAACTCAAGGTTTACTTAATCTGTCAATAAAGTGCCTTATTTTTAGATTACAGCCTATAATAAAAATATACGGCCTTACCTTTGAAACCAAGAACAAACATAAAAGTATGTGAAATAAACAGGAAGAGAGACAGATAGTGCAGGGATGTGTGTAGACGAGATAAAAAAATGAAAGAAAGGCTCTGATAGTGTTTGGGTGGGCGGGGAGGGGGATGAAAGCCTCCGCTAAATGGAACTTGTGGTGCCAGAGAGGCCGTGTGTCGTGCTGATATCCAGCTAGACTGGCACCATCAGACCAGGTCGGCCCTGTGGTAGGCAACAAAGAGCTAATATGCCTAACCTACAGCTTGTGTGGAGGATGATAACTTGTCAAAAGTCAAATGGGGAAGAGACGTTAGTGGGTATCACAACTCATCAGCCCGAAGTGTGAGTGAGTGTCATTGCTGATATTTGTGTGTTTTCAAGGTTATAATAGAACTGGAATGAAGTTCAAATATATACTAATATTTTGAACATGGAATCAATAGAGCGCTAAAATGATTACATGATTGATGAACAATTAAAATCAAGAAGATGCCAAAGATTTTGATCACTGAATGATAATAAAAATAATGATAATGATAATAATAATGATAATAATAATAATAATAATGATGATAACAACAACAACAACAATAATAATAATAATAATGATAATAATGATAATAATAATAATAATAATAATAATAATAATAATAATAACTTGTTTCTTTCATTAAGTTTAAACATCCACCTTTATTAGTTTATCAAATGCAGAAATGCGAAGAAAAATATCATTGCTATGATCATTTTAGTGCTGAAACAACTCCTAAAACATAAAGATTTGCTTGTTTTTTTTACATAAGACATCAAGAGGTCACCTGACATGGTCTGACATTCAAAATGACAAAATGATTAGAGGACTAATCTGTTACAAAAATAGGAAAACAAAACCAAAAAGGACCATTTAAAATGATCATTAATTGAAAATAATAATACCAAATGTGAGAATTAAAACAGTGATGTTATATGTGGTGAGAAACAGTATGGGACGCAGTCTTGAAACATTCTGGACAATGCTTTTATGCAGTCTGAATTTCAGCAAAGTTGTGATGTTGTGTAAAATGTAACGACTTAGCATTTTGAGGATGCCATTTTAGCTTCTTGGGGCAGCTGCAATGTAAATGCGTTCCACTGTGTACCTGTGTAGTACACACACCTATAATACTATCACCTGTTACCAAGGAACCTGTTTACCTGTGGAATGTCTCAAACAGGTGTTCTTGATGCTTTTTGTTGCTCCTGTCAACACTTGAATAAAACGTGTTGCTTGCATCAAATTCAGAAGAGGTATACATTTGAAAAAATCAGTTGATGACTGAAGTTGATGAGGTTACACATTAAATATAGTGTACTGTTTTTAGTTGCGTATGTGTCAAAAAGGATAAGAATATTATCACATTCTGTTTTATTTATCTTTTACATAGCATTCCTGACTTTTGGGGAATTGAGGTTGTTGTTGTTGCAGGTTTCTAATATTAAACCAGTGCATTGAAATAAAATATTACTGATTAAAGAACAGCACTGAGTAGCTGAACAACATTATGTATTCCAACACAATACACTTACAATAAATACAGCAAAAACAATGATGTAGTTGTTTTGTTGAATGTCAGAGGTGTTCACCTAACTGTATTATCTGTATTGCTGTATTGAATTGAATTATATTGTCTGTATTCATATGTAGTATCTCCCCCACCAACTACAGTATTCTGACCTTATTCTTATGTATTAATGTCTTCTGTTACAAAATATATATTGTAATTTTGAAACCATGCATCCATCCACAAAAACTGAACATTATAATCTATAAAAAAGGTTAGATTTTTATCATACAGTTGTTCATCATAGTGTATCCACATCCTGTATCTAATCAGCTGCATCATACCCATTATATTCAAATGGTTTGATGGACAAACTAACAACCTATTTTCAAGAATGGGCTGATATCGGCCCCATATTTTGGCCTAGCTGTAGCTATAACTGGCAGACTGTTTTAGGAACAACAGACCTATTCTCCATCCCAGCAGGGAGTCGGGTCATGTGTGGCCATCTACATTGTCTGCCAATCAAACCTGAGACTCAGACGCCTTAAACAAAACTCACTTCCGTTAACGCCTAAACACAAAGCATGGACCAGTGATACAGGACACAGCTGTCAGTACCACCTACATGGGCTGTCAGCTTGTATTTGGGCAGCAGAAACATGACCACAAACATCTACTGTCATCACTGTGAATGTGGACTACAACTGATGACCAGAATAGACAGACAGTTAACTGTACACAGTGTGAGCGTAAAAGGTGATGGATCCCTGTCTACTTGTGTGAGAAACTCAACAACTTTTTTAACTGTCAAATTGTTTTATTTTTTTGGTACAATTTGTTAAGCTAACAGAATCAACTAGTGAGCTTGAATTAAACAGCAGTTATCAAAAATGGACAGATCACTGAAACTAGTTCTGAGCGTACTGTCATCACCAGCAATAATGAATACAACAGTGTCCAATCGTGTGTTTTACAGTTCATTATCTGTCAACTCAGCAGCACATATGTCAACAACTTCCAATGCCAACACTGAGTGCAAATGCAGGGAGAAGTGTCACCTTGATTTAGTGAGCTGGAAAGGTGGAGGTTGGGGTTGTGGATGGGCATTTGGAGCGAGTGACCTTCATGCGGATTTTGTTTCAATTAAGTGCGGCTCTTTTTAAAACTCCATGACCAAGGTCTTTCCCTGAACTTTTTGTTTCCTAAATTTAACCATATTTGGTATGCAGATATTGCAGAAATAATTCGTTTGAAAATAATTGCACTAAATCCTGTTAAAAAATGCAGTTAATGTAGCATTGTCCGATATCATTGATAAGGTTGATGTATTCATGAGTTTTATAAGTGATAGTGGGAGAGAAGTGGGAATTTGATTGTAGCTGTAAATAGACTACCGACTTCTTCTAAAACTATTCAAAGAGAAACGAAATCAGGAAGGTACAGTGATCCACATGTGATGGATGAAGAAAATGTTTAACTTTGGGCAACCTTCCTCAGCTTCCAGTCACCCAGCTCTACAGTATATAAACAGACCATTTCCCACAATGAGAGGTGATCGTTTCCATGTCACCAAAATGTGCTGTTTAACCTTGAGCTTTACCAAACATGTTGCAATTCCATTTTGTAAATCTGTGTCTGCTTACATGCAGTCTTCCTCTTCCTGCGTTTTCTGATGCATTGCTGCATTTATTGGTGTTTTACATGTGGATCAGTGGAACAGTGTGGAACCATTGGCAGGATATTGCATCAAGTGTTAAGTTTGTGCAGGAATGCATTTCCATCCTTGTGAGACAAAATGGGGAGCAACTTGTAGAAAACCAGCTCCATGATGTAATTCGCGATCCAAAATTCCACAATTAGCCTTTAATTTCAATGGGCAATATCTATAAATCAATACAGAAAACCTTAAAGACTACAAGGAAGAAGAAGATATGCCCAAAGCATATATACAGGTAAAATAGAGAAAAGACTGAGCTAAGGGGTTCAAGCCAATTCTCAAGTGCAAACTCAGGTCTGGGCCAAATATGGTCTGTTTTACCTGAAGAGAGGCAACAGAAAGCAGAGGTGACAGCAGGAATCAGTACCAGCAAGTCTCAAACATACAACAGCAGAAAAAGACATCAGCTGTCATGACCTTCAGGGATAAACAGAAAGAAAGACTATCAGAAGGTAAATACAACTCGACGGTGAGATGTGCGTTTGCAGGTTCTAAGATGATGTTCTTAGGCAGCATCAAGCAGGTTATGACAATTCTCCTGAAGCAAAATACTTCACAAGAGAAATGCAACAACAGCAAATTGCAGACAGACACTGCCCCTATTTTTGAAGCCATTCAGCATTTTAGAGGTCTGCCAAACAAATGTGCTTTAACTTCTGTGTGTCTTACAAATGTAGTGAAACAGCAAGGAGAAACCCACAATTCTAATACCTTCCATTTTGTTTTGACCTGCTGTTGATCTACAGTGGCTGATCACAGACATGTCCAAAGAATTTTTTTTTTCTTTTTTTTTTTTCTGGAAAGAAGCACATGTGCGGTGAGACATCAAAACACTGCGCGTGGGTTTCAGTTGGCATTAACTAAGTAGCTAACTTGATGCTGTGTTCACAGGAAGTTGTTACATTATAGGCATTTAAAGTCCTTGGGGGGATTACAATACACGACTCAAAACAAAATTAAGTTTTCTTTAAGCCCAGGCCAGCATACCATCCACAGTAGTAACAGTTAAGTGTGCCAGTTTGCCAATCAGCTGACTTATGTTTCCCCTCCCAGCCAATTACAATTGGATGGGGGGGTTGAGCAAACAAAGCATTATAGGTCGGTTAAGCCTTCCTCTCATCTCCAGGAGTTTGCTGTTGCTTTTCCTGAGGCGCACACACAACATCTGCAAACACCTGATAGGCCTGAGCAGTGGCCTTCAGCCCTCTCGTTGCACGGGTTAAATTGTTACCACCTTTCTCTAATCCTGACTCTCACAATTAACTGTATGGCCAAGGACTTCAAAGTCCTCGGAGGCCAAAGGGGTTAACCCCGACGCTCCCAGAGATTTGTTTTTGATTTTACTGAGATCCCCAGACACTTTCATCTTTGGCCCTCGCTCCTTCTTCCTCTTTAAATCCCAGAGGGCTAAGCCGAGGGCAGGGGGAGTTGCAGCTAATTTTGGCAAATTCGGAGTGATATTTGAAGGCTAATTTTTGAGTTCCCACAATGTTACCAATGCAAACACAAGTGTGAAATGTAATCAGGTGAATAAAGAAGGTGTCACAGGGCAAACATTACATGGTTCGGTAGGAATTGTTTTACTATGAAACCTGAGCATGAAGTGATTGACATATGCGTTTCGTATTTGAAGTTTTTGAGATGTATTTGCTATTATAATCGCATCCAACCATTTGTTTGGCAGCCAAAACCAGTCTGGACATACCCAACTGAAAGGTCATGCCGTTGAATAATGGGCAGAATGCTTTTCGCAAAATATTACATTAAACAGTGCCTTTAATTTTAGACCTTTTGGATATAACATGCTACCACTTCATAATTTTATCCTATTAGATATTTGTGTAAAACTTTATTAGATGTGCAACTCACCTCTGGTCAGAGCTTTTTGGTATCAATAAAAACCCATACCTTTTCAGATACATCCATTAAAAAAAAAATGTAAGCCTTTTTTTTCTAGAGCTCAAATGTTAGGTCAGAACGTTGCCTAAAATAGTAAAGTAAACACAATAAGAGCAGAAACTATATAATCAAAATAGCTAGATATGTTTAGGAATCTGAACAGAAGTCAGAGGCTAAAGTTGCACTACCCTTTGATACTAATGCCGCCATGGAAACATTCTGAATATTCCCCCCACGGTAAATTCCTGTTCAGTTTTTGGCTGCCAGCTTGACAAACGCGCTGTACCCGGCCTATTTTTCCAAAGGCCTTCCTTCCTTCCATTTAAAATTAAAATAATTAACTTTTCAGAAAAGTGTGGGTGTCACTGTCCCTCCTTTTCAAGCAACCACTTATGCAGTAGATGTGGTGGGACTTGTCACTCACAACCATGGTAACCAGGAATGTGGAGAAGACTTTTTTTCTGGCTATGTCTGTCTATCTTGAGCTTTTTGATATTCAGACAGAAACAGAGACAGAAAATCCCATCACAAAATCGACCGAGCACTGAAAGTTGTTGGAAAATGCATGCTGTACCAGAAAGATGTAAGCTTGTTGTTAGTCAGTTGTTACTCTGTGGCCAACTTTCTGTGAACACAGCATCATGTTGGCTACCTAGTTAATGCCAATTGAAACACATGTGCAGTGTTTTGTTGTCTCACTGCACAAGCACTTCATTCCAGTGTCTATCACCCTGCCGGCACTTTTCTGACTGAAAAAATAAATAAATAAATAAATTAAAAAAAAATATTTGGACACAGGGCCTTAATATTTACGAAATGAGAGATTCTTTGGGTTTGCTGAGGGCATCTGTCTCCACTAGTCTCCCAGCCAGTATTTTGACACATGAAACGCACACACTGTTAGTGGACAGAGGGCTTTGCCACCTTTCGCATCTCTGTCCCAGTTGGTGTGTGTTGGTATAGTGGGCATTACCAGCTGGTTCCAGCCCGATCCCTTCAGCTCTGTCAATTTTAACTGCATTTACATCTGCGGTGGTAGATAACTCTATGTGTGTGTTGGTTAGGGGTAATAGTGTGTGAAGAGCTAGTCCTCCATGCATCCTGCCCCTCCTCTATCCCCCAAGAGTCTCCCCTGCAGCACCTCAGCAGGAACTAGAGCAAATGCGTTTATGAATTAAGACTGGGGAATGGCCTGAGGTGTGTGTGTGTGTGTGTGTGTCCGTGTGTGCCTACGTGTATATGTGTGCGCCACATGTGGGCGTGTGTTATCATAGAGTTGTGCTGCTCTTTTGTGGCGCGCTAGCTCCTGCCAGCTGCCCCAGGATGTGGCCTGTCACTTCACATAGCCACTGATGAGACACGCAAGTGTCAGGAAAGGTGAAGATGGAGATAACACCATCACACACACACACGCACACGCACACACACACACACACACACACACATATGCACACAAGCACACACACACACACATACGCACGCATTCACACACACACACACACACACACACACACACACACACACACACACACACACACACACACACACACACACACACAGACAGAAGTGAGATAGGTGAGGGAAAAGCCAGACAGTGCCCATGCCTACATGGGTGAGATGTTAAGAGTCTTCACATGATTCAAACTGTTAATCCTCATTCCGAAAGTTTTTGATAATGCATAATACTAGTTGGCCTCATATCCCACAGAAATATGACTCAGCAGAAAAAGCTGGGAAAAAAAGAACCCACTCAATTTTCCTGGATGTCATCATCAATCTAAGTCTGGCCTCAGTCCCACTAAACTGTTCTTCTTTTCTGCTACTGTTTATTGTTCAATGATATTGTAATACTGAGAATAGAGGGGGAAAAGTAAAAATAACAGGAGGCACAAGTGTTTTTGATCAATCCCGGGACTACTTGCTGATATCAGAGAAGAACAGAGCAAGTCCCCTAAATTGACCACATGGGAAGAGGTCCACCTGCATCTCATTTACAGTCTACATCAATGCTTGTACATTTATCAGCGAAGCCCAAATCCAACAGGCTCGACCGCTGGAAAGATATGAAGAAACCTTTTTTTGTCTATTTCAGTAATTTGTTTACATTTTCCAGCCAGACACACATACACATAGGCAACAAATTCATCCTTCTCTACTCTGCTGGACAATGAAGCATACTGATGTTAAGTGCAATGCTATTAGACATTGTAGTGGTAGAGAGCCTGTGGCTCAGAGCAGCACCCAAAGGCTCCATATGCTGCAACAACATCAAGCACAGAAACCAAAGCAAACACTCACACCACACGCAACACATAATGTTATAGACAGCAATAGTTCCTTTTTTTAAATAAATAAATATATATGTGTGATGTTTTCAACATGTGAAAACTAATTGTACAGGTTGTAGCTTCATCTCTGATATTCAATTCGATATTCGATATAACAATAAGGGAGTTAATACAATAAAAAAAAAATCATGACAGCTCCTCTGATTATTAATTAATGCCTAAAAGAGATGATTAGCACAACAGGTTAAATGATCACAAAGCACAACTATCTATGATAATCTTTCAGTCAACGAGCTATATTTTTTAGTGTAGCGATCTGATTGATAGCTCTTAAGCCTTTGCAGTTGCTATTAAATATTTTTTTCTATTTATTGTATTTGTTTAATTTTTAACCAATGCATATCAGGCATTATATTTAATATTTTGTTAATTTTGGTTCTCGTTTTCTTCATTACACTGTTGGAAGCCCTTTTTGTGAGGTACACTGACCATCCCTGCATGACAGGTCCAATATCAATTAATGTATTATTATCAACATATTCTACCATGACTAATCCTAGATTACTGCTTTTCAAGTCTTATGACTTACGTCATACGTTATACGTATGAGCAGAAGGGTACGTCTACTTCTATTTTACATTTGTTTCAAATGTAATACTATTTGTTTCATTATAAATGATAATATCAGTTTAACATAATTTAAGTGAAAAGTTGATTTGTGTTTGGGGTCATTGCTGAACCCAGCTTTCATTGTTGTACTAGGCCATTATCAAGCTGACATGGTGACATTTTTTTTTAAGATATTAGACATTTAAGAAGAAAAAAATGCAAAACATTCACTGTTTACTGCTTCTGGATTTGCTTTCCTTCGTCATTGCAAACTGAATATCATGTATAGATAAAACAGAGCAAAAAAAAAGCTCCAAAACTTCACATCAAAAGCGAAATCATTCAGTGTCTCACCCCAACTCATTTATGTGACTGCTAGCTCCATTGCTCAAGATAATATGGAAACCTATTTAGAACAAAGACCAAATGTAAATGAGGGATAAACTCATACCATGGAGTGACTGACTAATGCAGCAGTCCTGCCTCTTATCATGCACCATTATATGGATATTCTCTAGGTGAGCTCTTACGACATGAACATAATCTACAATAATCTATGCGTTTTCATCATATTACCAATGTTCATCTATAATATGCAGTCAGAGGGCTTGCGAGCGACCCACAGATCCTGATGTAATTACACACTATACCTCTTCTCAGCCCACATACCATTCTGTCCCAATTCCCTGCTGTTTGGAAATCAGGGCTATGCTGGTGACAAGTTACAGTACACATGCCCCGGTTAACCTTTGATGTGAACATGTTCTTTTCTGAGAGAATGATATGGAGGCCAAGACCACGAGGGGCTACAGAATATCCCTGCAAACTGTACCGCTTCAAAGTCCTGTCTCTAATTTGAACCTTTTGTGCCACTTAAAAAGCCCATGGACTAATTTGACTCTGGCATGTAACAACCGTTTGGAGGAATGTTTGTCTGTGTGTGTGTGTGTGCGTGCGTGTGTGTGTGTGTGTGTGTGTGAGTGAGAGTGTGTGTGTGAGAGAGAGAGAGAGAGAGAGAGAGAGAGAGAGAGAGAGAGAGAGAGAGTGTGTGTGAACACAAGCCTACCTGCTTTGATCATGGTACTGGAAGATTATGACAACACACACACACACACACACACACACACACGCACACACACACACACACACACACACACACACACACACACACACACACACACACACACACACACACACACACACACACAGGAGATTAATCAAAACTACATGCAGCACTGTGTCTGCATCACTGCAGAGTGTGTGTAGACAGACCCATGAACACAGAGATAAGATTTACAGATCACTGTGGTATTAATATTTTATTTAGTTACATTGTATTTCAATTTATGCTTCCAACTAGGGGAGGAACAAGTGTTTGGCCCATTCTGAATATAATAGCTTAATGAGTGAATTTGCAACACCAAGGTCAAGAGTTTTGCAAATCCATTACCTGGATACTAGCATTGGTGAGGAAGAAAATAATGCTGTCTATAGTCTGTTTTTAATCTGGGATTTCATTTATAAATGCTGCATACGCACAAAAGAAGGAGTATGCCACTTCTGAAACAAAAAGGTGGGATTTATACAAAACAAGAAGAGTGGTCCTCCACGGGAACACCTGCGTGACATTCCCTGGAGTGCACACATACAAACAAACAAAACATGATTTTGGAAAACCATTGTATTTTGTATTTTGAAGTATAATAACCCCTTCAAAGGTTATTTAATAATTAATAAATACCTTCATGTTATGTTATTTATTCTCGTAAATAAAAATGTTCAAAAAAGGAGAAATTTAATTTCAGTCGATGGTGTCTCAGTTGGGCAGATACGAGTCCATTGGTTCATATATGTTTTTCACCTGTTTGTGCGCTGAACAGTTGGTGAGATAATGGTCCACTCACTGTCAATTGCAATCACGGTAATCAAATTATCTTTTAGTGTGCAGCTTCAGTCACATAAAACAAGTCTTTCAAGTCAAACCCACTGACCGGTTGCGGTGCAGTGGAGAAGCGGGGCTTGACACACTCAGCTTGTGCGCTCAGCTGAAGCACCAACACTTAGCAACTGAAACCAATGGAAACTGTCCCATTTGTTTGTGAAAAATACTTATTGAACACACTGTGTCCACCAATCAACATATTTGTTCGTGTCTGAACTCTCTATGGGCATTACTTGAAGCTCACAAAAAGTGCAGCACATTTCGAGTTGATTGGGATTCATAAAGGGAAACAGCCTGTAATCCATTGAGCTTTGTGTCCGATTTTTTTTCTAGTGTGAAGACAGACTAAGAGCTATCCAGTTGTGATTGGATCGCCCTCAACGTGTGTTTATGACAGGTATAAACAGCTTCCTAGGGTCTAACTGCTTAGAAACTTAATAATGTAATGTATGTATGAATAAAAAAGAAGCTGGCTATTAAAAAATGAATAAATTGCTGATCTGTTTCCAGTTGAGAACCAATAAAAATCAACATGCAAACATTCATGCTCCTCCAATATCAAAAACAGTGTGGGTGAGGAATTCCCTCTGTGGTGACAGAAGTTTTCTGACATTCTAGCCAAGTGTGACCGCAATGGCCATGACATCAGCAAGAGGGAGCTACCTCTGGGGACCAATGATTAATTAACATGGCTTCAGCCGGCAGTGCCGCACAGGATGTGATCTAATTGACAGTGGGTAATTATGTAATGGCCTCGCCTTGTAAAAGGAGATGAGCTGGAAGTACTGTAACCTAGAGTGGAAATGCAGAAACACTGCGCAAGCTGGAGAAAACACACACACACACACACACACACACACACACACACTAAATGAGGCTGGTTTGTTTTCCTGTCGCTGCCCTTTTACCCTGCTGATGTGGGGTTGGCTTGCTGGGCGTCGAGGGGTTGGTGGAGGTAGTCATCCCTCGCTCTGCTCACTCCGTAATAGGCCTGTCTGTGTTTGTTTACCCCAGCTGAAATGTCATGAAGCAGTCAGCCCTTTGATCCAGCATTAATGTCACCACAATATGTGTCATTATCTAGGAGCTGGGCACCACTTCACATCCTGCGTATTGGAAAAAGAAACGTGACTAAGATTCTGCTCCCTAAATATTTTGCACGGGGTGGGTAGGCGTTGCATGCCAGTGGAGTCCAGTGATTAGGGGACTGTGGAAGAAAAGCATCACAAACACTACAATGTGGCGCCTGCTGACATCTTTACTGTTTAGTCACAATGAGAATGATCTGATTAAGTGAAAAGAAACGAGGCAAAGCAAAGATGCTGAAATGTGTGCGCAGCACAGTTGAACTTAAAGGGAAGTGCACAGACAGGATTCACTGCAGGACAGGGGTGTTAGATTACACTAGACCTAGCAAGATATGCCTAGTGAACTGGGAACTGAGTGTAAATTAAAAAGCTAAGGGTGAAAATAATCTGTTTGGCCGCTGTCATTTTTTTTTTTTTCTCTCATCTTATTTGTCTTTTGCTATTGGCTTGTTTGTTGTCTAAGGCAATGTTAATGTAGAGCACTAGGGTTCACTAGCTTTTTCCAAGGCTTAATGGTGCACTGAGAAAATATGAATTAGCTGAATTTTGGTTAAACAACACTGAGCAAACTATATGGGTCAATGTTCTAAAAAAGTTAATACGGAGAGAGTTCAGATTGGCAGTCACACCCCCTCTACGTTAGTGTTCAAAACTGGAGCCCCCCAGGGCTGTGTGTTCAGTCCCCTCCTGTTCACACCATACAATAATGACTGCAATCCCAGACATTGTAAACAAAGATGAGAGTTCCTATTGGGAGGAAATCACACCAGTAAAGCTGAGGTGGAGCAGGTGAACAGTTATAGGTTCCTGGGAATCAACATCACTGAGAATCTTAGTCATCATACGTCACTACCCTGGTTAAAAAGAGCACAGAAAAAGGTCTGCTTCCAAGAAAACTTTGGAAGGCTATATTTCAGAACCAAACTCTTGTCAGCTTATATAAAGGAGTAAATGTAAGCATCCAGACTGGAATCAATACAAACAGGCATGGTTCTTGCACGACTCAGGGCAGGAAAGCTCTGCAGTTGGTGCTTAAACTGCCCTGAACATCACTGGTGCCCTTCTATAGATTATCAATCTCTTCACCCTGCTGCCATCTAGCAAAGAGATACAGAACTATCTGCTATCATATCAGACCACAGAGCAGCTTCACTCCTCAGGCTACGAGTCTCCTAAATTCATTGTTCCACAGTCATCATCGAGTTTTGTGAAACGACAAATACATTAATCGTGTACCTTTGTTTAACATTGTAATGTTGTAATGTAACCAGTTCAAGGGGAAGCCTGTCACTAAATTCTTTTGTACTGTAAAATCTCAGGCAGCTACAGTAAAAGTCTGTTGGTTAGACTGTTTCCCTGATGACGTTATGCCAGCATGATTTGAGGCCTGGACTGTGGAGGGAAGTCAATGGCAGTCAAGACCTCTCTGTCGTCTTTGGTCTTCAAGTAGTTCTGTCAAAGCTTTGAGGTGTGTTTGGGCTCGTTATCCTGCTGCAGTATGAATTCTTCTCAACAAAGATCAAAACAAAGGGTGCAGCATGCTTCTGAAGAATGGAGTCATACTCTGGTGTAAGTGTCAAACTCCAGAGGAGGCAAAACCCCAGAGTTGAATTTTGCCATCCCCATGTTTCACTTGTGGGTTTGAAACACTGTGGTAGCATTCCCTCTCCCACTTGTCTCCTTACACACATACATACCTTTGTTACTGCCACAAATCTTAACCTTCCCATTTCTTTGTGAAATTCTGGTATTTCTTAGCCCACCTCAAGTGTTTGGCCTTGTTTTTCGCTACTCGTGCTGTAAGACCACAAATGTCTACAGTACTTTTTCTGATTGGCATCTTCCGTTATTTAGCAATTGTTTTATCTGTAATGAAGCTGCATTTCTATTAATCTTAAAAAAAAGGTTCATGTTTTGAAATTATGATGATGTGGTCATGTTGGGTCTGCCTTATGATACTTTTGATTGAACCAATCTAGTTTCTGTAAGGTGGTTTCTAGTTCCATGCAGTGCCTGCCCCTTGAGAAAAAAAAATGTTAAGCCATGTTTGGACACTGAGAAAGCCTCACTTTTCTTAGAATAATAATTTGTCCTCTGACACTTTCATTCAGGAGTATCCTGGTGTAATCTGGAATAGAGGGTTATTGTTGAATATTGTTGGCTAGGTAGTTTGACTCTGTAGGACCAAATCTACTTTTGCAGATGAAAATAATTCAACTATGACTATGAGAAGGGTCAAACACAAGCTATTCACAGTGCTGGGATCAGATTAGCATCTACTTTGATCATAGTCTTGAGGCTAAAGGAAACAAGGACAAGCTAATACAGTGTCAGTGGTTTTTAGGCAGCCTTCGATGTCAAAATATGAACACGAGGAACTATTCACATTTCCCATGATGTAACTCTCTTTCTTAGAATGAGCACTAATATCTCCTTTAGTGCGTTTTTAAAACAAGAAGTGCCTCAACTTGTAGAGATCATTGGAATATATTAGAATCTTAACGTTGCAGTGTTGTGTTAAGGTCAGGAATTAGTGTCTGAATATGGAATACAGGCCGGAGAAGACATAAGAGGGCATAAAAGTTGGTGTGCAGAGGGCTAAAATAACAGTCTGACTACACCAGTCTCGGCTCCATCTGCTTCTAATTACTCACTATCCTTGAGATGGAACAGAGAGGGGGAGAGCACAACAGGAACTCATGTCAGCAATGGGTTACATGACTGACGGAGGCTGGGAATAAACTTGTTTCATTTCTGGGTAGTAAGCCCCGTTACCTGGGAGCTGTATTTCATGCATGTCTGTTCTTGTGAGTGTGTGTTTGCTTACATGTATTCCAGCATTTCTCCAGTGCTGCTATCACTAATTTAATGCCACAGTGCATGAGGCGGACTTCAAACAGCCCTTGCATGCACCACAGACATTCAATTTGGCCAAGTGAGCAGACACAACAACAGGCTGGGCCAATGTCTCTCTACACCGAGTGAGTGTGTGTGTGTGTGTGTGTGTGTGTGTGTGAGAGAGAGAGAGAGAGAGAGAGAGAGAGAGAGAGAGAGAGAGAGAGAGAGAGAAGGAGAGAGAGAGAGAGTGTGTAGGGAGGTTGAATAATGTCAGAACTGATATGTACAGTACATTAGCGTTATCATGAGTAGGATGCTAATGACTCAGCCAGTGACCCAGCACTAGTCGACCAGGCTAGTAGGCTAGCACATGCAGCAGTGACTCACCAATCACAATTAATTTACTTATTAGCATTAGAGACTTCCCACCACAGCCCACTTACTACACAGAGTGAGTTTGGATTATGCTATGCTTGGCTAACGCTAACCAGTTGAGGCAAAGTGCAGTGAGCCACTGCCTGATTAGCATTATCGCTCTGTCAAAATAAGCAAGGGAGCGAGGGATGGTGCAAAGGTACTGCTCGCCAAAACATGACTCAAGATTAGCATTGGCTTTCTAACATTTGTTCTTTCCACATCAAAGAGAAAGAACTGTCTGAGCCACGTGAGAAAGGCAAGTTCATTATTTTTGTATATAATATTCATAAATTATCATACCAACATGTCAATTTCTGCTGGGTGAAACAGAAGCCACAAGACTTGTGTTCTGCTGAACATTTAGAATTCCAGTCACAAAATGATAAAGGTAATGACAATTAGTCATTGCCCAAATGGGCGTCGATCAGAATTCCCTCAACA